>PVKU01003895.1:0-163434 GCA_004027475.1 Anoura caudifer | reverse complement strand
TGTAGGTATAGATGTAGACGGATGTAGATGTGCACATACCACATTTCCCTTACTCATTCGTCCGTCGATGGGCATTGAGGTTGTCTCTATGTCTTGGCTGTTGTAAGTAATGCTGCAATGAACTTGAAGGTAAAGATGCAGTTTCGAAATAGTGGTTTCAATTTCTCCAAAGAAATACCCAGAAGTGGAATTGGTGAATAATATGGTGGCCTATTTTTTAATTTTTGAGGAACCTCCATACTGTTTTCCATAAGGTTGCACTAATTTACATTCCCATGAAGTTAATTTTATATGTTAACATTTTAAGTGTAAAATAGTTTCTCTTTTTATTAACTTGCAATGTTAAGTACAATGCTGGCATATATTTCATTCTAGAAAATAAGAAGCCAAACTGTTACCTCTTTGAGCCTTTTTTTTTAATTCAAAAGTTATTTGCATGGAGTAATTACAGCATATTAAAGGATTTCCTTTATAGGTACTCAGGAATATAGACCTGTATTGGTCTTTTTAGTTATATTCTCTCCACGAACATTACAAAATTGTTACACTTTGGTATCCCAATAGTATTCTACGGTATGTATAGCAGAATGGATGCCCTAGGATTTCCAGCTTTGTAAAACTAGGAACTGCCACAGATCTAAAATGATCTGAGTTTATTAACTTCATTAACATAACTTCCATGATAAAGCTATGAAGAAAACAGAAATATGCTCTTGGATGATAATTCAATGAGATGGATCTGTAAGTGATCAAGCAGCCTTTCCTGGGAAGTTTTTACCTATAGATACATTAAACTTAGTCGTTTGCAAGTAGTCAGGTATTACTGATTCAGTCAGCTCACAGCGGGGGGTGCAGGGGGTGGTGTTAGGAAGCTGTTTCAAAGCTCTAAAGGTTCAGCAGACCCTTGCTATTGTAGGGACAAGTCCTGAGGTCCTTACCAATGATAGCAAAAGCAACTAATTCTGCCCATTAAATACGGTAAAGTATAACTGACCCCTTCAACCTCTAGAATGTTTATAAATATAAAGCCTAAATTGTTCGTGAAGCTATTGAAATAAATTCCACTACTGAAATAAACTCAGGATGTTTCATTATAGTAGAGTGACTTTTCAGGAGGAGAGTATTTTCTAAATTCAGTTTGAAAGGTAACTATTCTATATGGTCAAATTTAATTTTGAAAAATCTTAGACATTGCTCATAATTCACAAAGTCTGCCTGGATTTGCATGTATTGATTTTATATGTATTTAAAGCCATAGATTTCTACCACGGTGGAAACATTCATACCCTTTCTCAAAATTTTTAATTCATGTTATCTTACTACTACTGTTGGAACAGATGGTAAGCACTCAAAAACGGTAGCTCATGTCAGTGTTACCATTAGACCTGCACTCGGGACACTCAATCAGTGCTTCATGCCCTCAGCAGTGAAAACCATGGCCAGACAATCTGGAACGACATTAGCGACCTTCCACGCCCACTTCCGTAAAGAGTACAGCTCTATTTGTTCATTTCTGAAATGACTTCTAAATCGTTTAACATCCTTAAAACATCCTTTTATTCACCTAGGCTGGTTTTCCGAGAGTCTAGTTTAGAGAGTAAGTCTTAGAAATACATTTGCTATGTTCTAGACCAGTGCTATCCAATAAAGTTTTCTGTGATGATGAAATCATTTGATCTCTGCACTGTACGATGTGGCAGCCATGATCCATACGCGGCTACTATTAATTACTCACCATGTGATTAATGCAACCAAGGCACTCAATTTTTTATTATAATTAACTTAAATTTGAATAGCCACAGATAGCTAGTATAGCCCCAGACAAAACCTTATTAATGATTTGGTAAAATCATTCTTAGCATCTACGAGTTAATAAAAGTGTCAGCTGGTGAATACTAAATTTCCAATGAATGGAATCTTTTTATCCACACAGGCACTGATAGAAACTACTATTTCTCTCCCAAGAGATAGATTGTTCTGTTTTATTTTTCAATATCATATACCACTTTACTTTTCTAAATATATTCTATGAATTCATCTATGGGTTTCTGAGTGATAAATCCACATTGTCGGATCTTGTGACCTTCAGAAGTACAGGTTCTTCTTTCTCACTGTGCAAGTACTTTGGGTTCATTCATCTTACTGTTCTGTATTATTTCCCCTTCTCCTATTCTCTTGTAAACATACACAGATAAGTTACCCTATATTAAAGTTTATTAAAGGATTTTAAGTCACACAGTATTTAGTAGCAGGGATAAGTCACTGCTATTGGATTAAAATTGTTCCTACTTGCTACTTGGTCTTTCTAGGCAAAGTTATCCTTTATATTAAGATGATATATAATTTTTTCAATTGGGTTTTACATTCATTTCTTCAGATATTTTTTCTTAGGAAAGCAGGAGAAATATATAATAGAACTTCTTTTAATGAGACTCATTATTTGATTCTACTTAATTTATGTAGAATATATTTTAAAATTATGAAGTGTATTCAGTGTTTTTCAAATTGCAGTCTCACGAAATCATTTTTATGGGTTGAAACAGGAAGATTTTTTAAAGAAGTAGAATAGAATAAGAAGAAATAGGATATATCTGAGCATTTCACATGTAGTAAGGATTAATATGGTTTTATGAAATGCTAGTTACATTTATTCGTATGTATGAAAGAGTGTGTGCATTTCTGAATTGTGATGTAAAATGGATTTCTTACTATGTACCATGGTTAAAAAGAAAAGAGAAAAGATTGAAAGCCATTGTCTAGTTTATGGGTGGTGGGGAGGCAATGATGTCAGGTCTGTTTCAAGCTAAGATTTACTTTTCTGGACAATCATTCAATGTCTTTGATCCTCAATTTCTTTTTTATATAAACAGTAATAACTGCCCTATGTGCTTCATGCAGTTCTTTCAAAGACCTATAAAATTTTAAGGTGATACACAGTTGTAGCATTCCTTATTTCTTTAAAGTGGTTTGTCAATTAGTTTATATTAAAAAAAAACATGGCTTACAATAGCAATTGTTTATGCTCATGTTTATGAGTCTTCTGGTCAGCCGGGGTTTGGCTGATCTATGCTGCATTTGACTGTTGGCTGTGCTTCAAGTTGTGGGTCATGGGTTGTCTGGGCTATAGTTTAGGTTTTGTTTTGCTCTACATGCATTTATCCTGTGATCCAGGCAAAAGGGGCAGCAGCTATCCAAGGCATGCTTTTCTCATGGAGAACCACCAGAATCCAAAAGCAGAGCCAAACCACATAACCTTATTTATGACTTGTGCTTACACTGTAACCACAAAAATTCCATGAGCAAGTGGATGAAAATGGCCAAGTCCAAAGTCATTGGAGAGAGAGAGTGCGTGCCATTCCCAGTGGAAGGGAGACAGAGTGAGTATTTGCTGAACAGCACTCTAAGTGATCACCTCACCCCAAAACCATGATACCAAACTTGTGTTAACTACCTTGTGTAAAATACGAAGAGAAACAGCCAAGTGCCACTATGTATTTGAGGAAGGCCTCTAACACTATGGAGTGTCTGAAACAGACAGAGGATAAAGGGAAACTGAGGCAATTTATAATGAGCTGAGGAGAACATTTAAAATACGAAAATATTTTAATAGATAAGAGGTTATGTCAATAAAATAAAAATAGCATGCTATGTAAAACAATGAAAATAAGAAAAGTGCATGGAAATGAGAAGCGTGGTAAAAATATTTTCTTCAGTTCAGTAGAAGTCTTGGAAGATGAAGTCAAGGTAATCTTCCAGAAGTTAGAATCAGAAAACAAAGAGATATAAAATATAAGAAAATTAGATGATCAATTCAACAGATCCACAATCCAAAAGGAGATCCAGGAAGAGGAAATATTGAAACAGACGGCTTCAAAACGTTTTCACATAATACAAGGAAGCTTCCCTAAACTGAAGAAACTAAACCTCCAGATTTAAATGAGTCCCCACAGCACAAAGTATGAAAAAGGCCTATTCCAAGGCTTAACATTGTAAAATTGCAAAATACCAGGAGGAAAAATAATTACAAAAGCGTTCAGAAACAAAAATGAAAGCATAGACCAAGTATTAGGAATCAGAATGGCACAGGGCTTTGCAGTTGAGATATTAGAATATTGAAGACAGTGGAGTAGCCCTTTAAAAATCCTGAATGAAATTTAATTTCAACATAGGTTTTTATACCTAGCCAAACTATCAAGTATATGCATAGAATGACAACAGGTTCAGCCATACAGGTACTTTAAATTATATTATTCATGAACCCTTTTTAATGAAAATTACCTGGAGAATATTTATAAGAAAGCAAAAAGAAAGTAAACCTAAAAGCAGAGCGACTTATAATCCAGAAAAGAGGGGACTCTGATAGGAGCGTGGGTAAAGCTTAACCCAATGCACAGTCTAACCAGGCCAGCCATAAGGCACCAAGAAGGATATAACTAAGAAAAATATTTAAAAGAAAATGATAATTTGTCTGATGTGTTTCATTATTTGGAAAAATATTATTGATGACTATTTGACAGATCTGTTTGATCATTTGCGGTGGGGGGTGTCAGTTAGCTAGAAAAATAAAATATTAAAAACTAAGCAGTTAATTCCAGCAATAATAAAATATGTACAAGAAAATTACTTTAAGCAATATAATGCTTGTCTCCATAATGAAAAATATTCCTGTCATCATTATAATGAAAATGGACTACTGACTAATGATTTCACTGAAATTGTTACATGGGAAGATGAGGTGGCTACATTGGGCAGGCGGGATAAAAGATATAAATCGTTACCTATTGTAACACAGGAAATCAATAGAAAATGTCCAATACTGCAAAAATTGAAGAAGCAGCATTGTAGGCACATCATTGAAAAATATGAAGATAAATATCAGAAGAGTGGATAGTGTGTGCCTTTTGAGGATTAGGCGTGGAGGGGGAGGGGGACTTGAGCACGGGCACTGCCCTTCTTTGTTATGAGCCATTGAGTGGGAAAATTTAATGAACAATGATAACAAAGTTCCATATGTCCATGATTAAGAAAAAAACTTATAAATGAACAGCAGTGAGCCCTCCTTTCTCCATATTCTGTCCTCAGTACTATTCTCCTGTTTGCTGTCCTGGTGGTCACCTTCCTAACTTGAAATGTATTGTCTCTTTTGGCAAAGTGTAAAGATGGCTGCATCAAACGCATCGCAGACCCTGCGGTTCACAGTGTACTTTAAGAGTGATGCACAATTGGCCTATGACTGGTGTTGGTCTTCCATCCCTGGGCCTCTATATACGGCCAAGGAAGCAGCCCTGACCTAGTTGGGCGAGGCAAAGGGTAACCCTGCCAGAGGGAGCATGGCATTTCTGGCAAGAGAGTCCTCTTCTGGCTGTTGGAGTTGGTGCCGTGGCAGATTTTCCCAACTCAGGGAGTAGGTGTTGAGCCCTGGTCCAGCTGGTGAGATTATTTGTTGATTTTGATTATCTGCACCAATAAACTCTTTTTCTGGCACAAGTCATCAGAAGCAGCCTGTAATTTTCTATCTTCGAAACAAAAAGTGCTTTCTTGCACTTGGAAATTATAATAAAGTTTTATTCAGTTTTCACCAAAACAGTGCTTTATGGGGGAAATGTTGCTGAATTAAATCAAGAACTTTTGTAGTCCTCAGTGATAACCATATGTCCTCAAGCAGGTCATCTTTGCCGCTTTTTACTGTTCTTGAAAGAGAAGAAATTAGTAATAATAATGATGGTGCCTGCTGTCTTTAATTCAGCTCTTACTTTGTCTAGGCACTCTGCTAGTACTCACAAGCTCATGTCATCCTCACAGCAGTTTTGGGAGCGTGCTGCAGTTCACTCGCATCTGAGACTGAAGGAGCTGAGTGACTGGTCCACAGTCCCAGGGCTGGCAAGGGCCAGAGCTGAGTCTGAAACCTGGTCCGTGTTGACTCTTGGGCCTGCCTTAATCTCCATGTGTGACTGGCTTCCAGGGCAGCCTCTGAGTCTCCATCACATGAGATTAAGAAGGCACATCATTTATACTTACAACTTAATTATCAATGTAAGGTTACATATGTTGTCGCAGAGTTGTGCTTGTAAAAACTGTTGCATTTTTTTCTTTTTAAGGAAGTTTGGAATTTTATACATTTTCTATTTCTGTCATTCTTTTTGTACCCTCTGAATTCAAAATTCTAGAGACATCTTGGATGTCTCCCGCTATGTCTCCTTTTATTTCCATATACTCAACATGTTCTCTCTATATTTCTGTTTTAATATATATATTAGTCTCTACTCCTCCTGTCTGGAATATTGCAACTGACTGTTTGCCATCTTCCTACTGGCTGTCTCTGCCATCTGAAGCCAACTGTACATATTGAGCTTCTCCCATATTGCATACCTGTTTAAACCATTAATATCTCCTTATTATACGCAAGAAAAATATAGCTTTATTAATCTAGACCTCAAGACCTTTCATAATGGGGTCTAATCTGTCCTTCTAGGAGTTTATATGCCCTTACTTTCTTCCCTACTTTCTTGCCCATGCTAAAATATTTCTTGATTGGGCCTTGGAATGCACAGATTTTCTCTAATACTCATTTGTTGTTTTTAAATATGCTTTGCATTTTAATGCCTTTGTGTGTGTGTGTGTGTGTGTGTGTGTGTCTTATTTACCCCACTGAATCGTTAACTCCTGGGTGTGGATAGAAACTCCCTGAGTCCGATGTAGTACCATGTGCATACAGCACAGTGTAGAAAAATTAGTGAATCAATTTTTACAGTTCTAAAGTCACATATAATTTATATGCTATACTTCTTTGCTTTTATTTATTTCACAAATGTTAGACAAAACAAAATAGAGTTTTCTACTATGTTTTTTAATCTCTTTAATATATTTAATTATGAAATTAATTATATTGGTATAAATTTAACAATTTAAAATATTTTAAAGAAAAGAAACAAGTATGTTTTATTAGTATTCTAGTCTGAAACATATAAGAAATCTATTCCAAATGAAAGGGATACATTCATTGTTACATAGCTTTTTAAAATTAAAATAACATATGAGAACTTGTAATAAGTTGTTTTATTGCATTGCTGGTAATATGTGGTTTTGATGGGGATAAACTGAATATTTATAGTTTAATAAATGTTTAAAAGAACTAGTTTTTATTGCCTGATCTATTAAATATAGTTGGAAATTGTTCTGAATATTGAGTAATGATGTTAGGATATTTGAAATGTACTTAAATACTAAGTTTAAAACAATCTACTTAGGCATAATTTTGTTTCTTAAATGGGGATTGCATTTTTTTGTAATTAAATTGCTTCTTGCTTGCTGCTGAATTTGAAAATGTTTCTGCCTTTTATTTTCTATCTTTTTGTTTTTCTTGTCTTAATAGTATAAATGTTGATGTTTTTTAAAAAATTTTTATAGGTCTTCTACAATAAATAAATATTTCTGCTTTAATGTATAAATTATTTAAAACTATGTTCTATGTAAGGCATATTTGCTTTGAAATGTTTGAGTTTCATCCTGAAACCAAAAAATAAACCAACATAAATTTTCATATATTTTAGATGTTCATATTTATCAATATGAGACTGCTTTTGTTGTTGCCTTTTTATAATTCAATTTTAATGTAATATTATTTTAGCTCAGAAATCTTATATACTTTAAATGCTTAAAGGTTCTCATGCTATATTTTTTTTTCTAAATAATATTGAGCATCAGCACGATACCCTTCTTGTATACCTCACATTTTTCTGCAGGATATCTTATTTTATCCTTTCATTTATTTCTCAAAATATCCAAATAAAACCATAAATATATCTTTCAGGAGAGAGCCACATATTTGATGTAGATCACTGCTTGTGTCTGATGTAATCTCACAAACAAAAATGTTTCATTTTAAAAGCAATGACATTTTAAGTTAACATTATTTTTAAAGGGACTGGGCCTTAGAATGAAAGTACATACTATTCATTTTGACTGCTTTCATTTAACTCATTTAATTATTTCATTTTTAAAATGACTTCATCTTACAACCCCCCCCCCCAAAAAAAAAATCCTCACTAATGTGCATTTTTGGCTTTGTTGATTCCCTTTGTCATAAAATGGAAGCTAACCTCAATTTTCTAATAATTTTTTTATCACATTCAAATTCATGGCAAAAACCAAAATGAGGGGATTTTGAATTGCAGTGCATGTGTCTTATATGGATGCTTTTTTCTTTGCCTCTCTACCTAAGGAAATAGAGAAACTGACGGTAGAACTGAGTGAGAGCAAGCAGCACTTGGAGCAGCAGCAGCAGAAGGCGGCGGGGGCCAGAGAGGAGCTCCTGACGCTGACGGAGCGGCTGGGCGAAGCGGAGCACCAACTGCACCTCACCAGGTACTCCCTAATCCCATTACGCACCAGAGCCCCGATTTCATTCTGCTGATTTTTGCCACAGGCTTCCAAACAGTTGTTAGACTTCGTTTTAGTCATTCAGTTCACCCACAGTTTTCAGGCATATTAAGAAAAGTGGAGATGTGGTAAGCAAAACACCCAGACATGTGAATGATAAGTGTGGCAGAAAATTACTGATATATCACAGAACCTCTCATCCGCAGTGCTCCAATATTTAAGCGATTCTCTACCAGTATAAGCAAAATGACATATTTCTCCTACCACCACCTCTCTTGTAAATGCCTAATAAAAATGTTGAACTGAAGGATCTGAGTGATATACTTTGGAAAATAATCAGTTGCTGTCAGTGGTGAAAGAGACAAAACAAAAGACATCCTGAGATGCAAATTGAGATGGAACTGATACAAAATAAGGAACCTGAGTCTAGGGACATGTAAAATTTCGAGATGAAATGGACTGACACTATTCATGTTTAAACCATTGTTGCACCCCGGCTATTCCACTGTGGTTTCACTGGACGTTGTTTCTGTCCCCAGATACTGTGCTACACTCATTGTCATAAAGCTTCAGTGAACATGTAACTCAGCCCTAAATCACAATAAGGTGTTTTTGATAGCAAGTGTGTATAATTTGCTATACTGAAAACACATGTGTACACAGAAATACAGCAGAGAAAAATTCAAACTACGACTGTAGCTATTTCACATTATCCTGTGAGTGATTGTTTCTCACTTTTCATTTTAGTATAAAATATTTCAATACTTCAAAGCCTTTGGGTTTGTTCAATTTTAGGAGTTTTCAGTTTTTTAGGGAGAACTTTGTCTAAATGGGCATGTAAATTTATATTTGGTTTGGTTCATAATTTAGAAAAACACTGGTCTTCTAATCATAGTAATATGTTGAATTTAAACTATAAAAGGGGACTGATCCCTTTTACATTAAATATGACAATGTAATTCTGAGCACGGTATGATAACAGATGGAGAAAAACACCACTGAACAGCCTGCATTTGGGGAAAAAATATTCTAGAGGTTGGTGAACCTCCCAAAGTTTTAGGGTAGTGTTAAGATGCCTCTAGTTCTGTTAAAATCAAACTTTGTTAACAACATTTTGTTATGATAATATTCCAAATGGTTTGCCAACTTTCCTTTTAAACAAGGGAAGAAAAGAGAAGAAAAGAAAGGAAGGAAGGAAGGGAAGGAAAGAAAGAGAAAAGAAAGAACATTATTTCTACATGTATGATATCTGGAAAAATCCCAATAGATAAAATGCTTTTATGAGAAAAAAATTGCTTAATACTATAGAATAATAACTATTCTTTTAATGCTCACTTAAAGCATTGTCCTTGTAGAATGGAGAATGTAACTTTAACGTAGTTTCTATGGTTATTTAATCTTAGCAGTTTCAGAATTTGGTTTCATCATGATAGTTAATAGTTTTTCTTCTCTGCCAGGCTTCTATTGAGACCAATCATTTGTGTGCTAAGCGCTGCTAAACCACTGAAATCAGACAGCTTTTAATGTCTCAGTGTGGCTGAGCTTCAGTAAATAAATATTAATGCTGGTTTTGCCCCCTTTGCCATTCTGTCTTATTCTGAGAGTTAATTTCTGAAGCCATAGTCCATGGAGAGTTTTCCTGCACCGTCTCAATTTGCTCTGTCTGACAAGATCAAGTTCTTGCAAGGAGAGCGTATTAACGTACAGCAACTGCTAAACGTGGACTACTGGTAACTAACTAATCCCTTTGTTCTAAGAAAAATGGTTTTGCTGGCTTTTGTAGAAAGCTTTTTCTACTGAGCTTTATTTACACCGAGTTACAAAAATTTAACCCAGTTTTACAGGCAATAAAACTTAATTACCTGTTTTCTAAGTGCAGTACTTTTTGTAAGCATTTTACGCTTACTCTCTGTCCTTATTTGGTAAAATCCATAAACGTGAGATGGCAATAAAAAGTGCAAGGAACCATGTGTATCTCTCTTTTGCCGTGAAAATGTGACTTGGTTTGGGGCTTAAATATTTCTGATGTGCTTTTGGGGATTTTTTTAAGAGGCTGTAGCCCCTCTCCATTCTTTATGGATTCAGTATACTCAGGTGTGTGGTTGGGAAACATTATTTCTTCCCCCCCCCCAGTATACCAGCGGAAAGAAATAAATCCCGTACAGGTAGCTCTTCATTTAGCTGTAACTTAAACACCTTGCATGTCATATTTTAATCGGAGTTTAAAATTGACTATGAAAACCATGTTATAAAGTAATAATGAAATAAGGACCCAAATCTTCCAAGGCAAAGAAAATTTAAAACTGGAGTAGAAATTGGTAGATCAATGTGAAAGAAAATAACGTATCACTTTTGGGGGATTTCCCTTTATTGCCTAACTAGACTTCAAAAAATAGAAATTTGACTTTTATTGAAAGACCCAGCTGGTAAGTATAACATTCACTTAGTCAACAAATATTTACTGAGCACCTACTATCTTTTAAACACATTGCTTAGCCCTTGTCAGAGAGAAAAGGGACTCCAGTCCCACTCTTAGGTGGCTCACGCTCTATTAAGGAGCCAGATGCATATTATTATTAGCGTATGATAATAGTGCAGTGATAGAAATAAAGATTGCTGCAGTAGCGCATAGCGAAGAGAATTGGCCTATTTCCCCATTGGAAGTGAAGGAGATGGGGAAACTTTCTGGAGGAGGAGCTATTTGGTGATTACCTTGATTAATGAGGTCACGAATAGCAGTTATGAAAGTGGAAAGGGTGGGCGAGTGTCCCATCTAGAGGGAATCACCTACGCAAAGACATAAAGATGGGAGACAGCGTGGGCTGCAGTCAGGTTAGATGTTTGGCAGGAGATAAGCCTGGAAACGGGCTCAGGGACCAGAGGAAAGGCTTTGTGCTTTCCAGGGCCATGTTCGGGGTTTGGGCTGTTCTTCGAGTAATGGGTTGCTGTTATATTTTAAACAGGGCTTCTGACATGGCCCCGTTTTGGGGTTGGGACCCTGACTCAGCAGTGTGGAGAGTGAGCTGGGAGAGTTAACGTAGGGACCAGGAGACGGGGAGGACAGTGGGCACCCACGGCCCAGGTCTGGCCTGTCATCTGCTTTTATGTGACTCCCTGGGCTAAGAATGGTTTTTATACTTTTAAATGATGTGGGGAGGAAAAACAATACTTTGTAAAAAATTATATACCCATAAATAAAATTATACTGGGCACAGCCTCCGTTATGCTTTACGTTGTTGTGTATGGCACAGGTCGAATATGGTCCTCGGAGCCTGAAATGTTTACCATTTACTTTACAGAAAAAGTTTACAAACTTCAGGATGCTGTTTAACTCAAAAAGTCAAGAGAGTAGAACTAGAACGGGGTCAAATGTGTACTTTAAGAGGCCATTAAAAGGCCCCGTGAAAGTAGATTGGCCGAGGAAGAGCTGACTGGCAGGGGCCCCTTTAGAACGTAAGCTCCACCGTGGTCCTGGGTCGTGGCTGTGCCAGTGAAGTGCAAGGGGACAGCACCTTCCAGAGGCACTTCGGGCAGCGAATCAGAGAGGCCGGAATCAAAGGGGACTCTGACGTTTCTAGCCTGAGCTAACGGGATGGTCCATCAACCCAACTAGGGAACTTAAAAGGAGTCGCCGAGGAAAATAACACGTTTTACTTTGGAAGTCAGGTGGAGATGCCCAGTGTAGGCCTGATGTGAGGAGAAAGGCCGTGACTAGAGGCTCAGGTGTGGGTGCTTCACAGAAGACAGTCGCTGGAGCCCAGGGAGTCGCGGAAGCGCGTGGAGAGGACCTCTTTTTAACGTGCTGGGGAAGAAGGGCCGGGGGACCAAGACGGGCCTCCAGTGTGTGATGGATGGTTCCAAGGGCACCTTGGTGAGATTACAAAACCATACGCTTCTCCTGGGGGAGGCCCCCAGGCTTCCTGGGATGGAGGAAACCGAGTTTCACTACCTCCCCCAGGCATTCCCTGTCTTGGCCTTCTTGACAAATTACTTCATTCTTTGAACCTGCTTACTTACCTGTGAACTGAGATTGGACTACATGATTTCTAAATTTCCTTTAGGCCTGATAGTCAGTGTTCCTAACAGTGATTTAAGACCGTGCATTAAGTTCCTATTTCCAGACATTTGGCATTTAAATTGCTTATATTAATTTGTCTACGATGTTTCCTTAGTTTAAACTTCAGAGGTTTCATAGAAATGTCCTTCACACCCACCATTTACATTCACGATAATTTAGGCTGACCTCCATAGGGTTATGAACACAGTCCCTTAACATTCTCCCAATCTCTTTTGCCAACCGTGGCCAAGTGAGTATTCATGAGCCCCGCACTGACCTGTCTCTTGCTCGCAGAACCTTCCGTGAGCCACGCTGACTGTTACAGAATGTCTGGACCACTCAGCACTACGGATGCCCCGGAGTCTGCCAACTTTCACGTGGTGACTTCTGGCCAAACCTAAGCAGATGCAGCCCCCTTGAACTTTTGGACTTTTCTCCCCCTTTACTGTTCGCCACACCCAGCACACCCACTTACCCTTCTCTAGCCCTGTGTAACCTCGCCTTCTTTTCCAGGTCTCCCCGACATCCTGACTTGCCCACTGTAGCCGCCCCCCCATGACCCCTGCCAGAAGGGAGGGGCTCCCTCTGGGTCCTCCTGCCCATTTAGAGCTGAAGGCACTTAACTCCATACTGAATGACTGAATGACTGAATGAATGACTGACTCACTGAATGAATGAATACTCAGAGGTTTCTTTGCAGCACCCTTCTAGAATGTCTTATTCTTCAAGGTGGGGGAGAGGTCTTATTGATATCATATTTCTCAGCGCATCTAGCTCAGTCATTTGCAAACAGATGGAGCTCAGTAAGTCATTGTAATAGAATGCTTAATATATTGTGAGTTCATGACCATTCATTCAAAGCTCAGTATGTATATACACACGTGTGTGTGTATATATGTATGTATAATATGTATTAGTAAGTTAACTGATACAATCCAGTAGGGAGATTCCAGATAAAGTATTACAGGAACAGAGGGACAGATTACTTCTTATTGACCTTGGTAGCATTGGTACATAGAAAAATGGGGGTGGAGGGTACCCCATGGGAAATGCCAGGGAGCAAATGGCATTTGAGAGGAGAGGTACACATGTATGCATGAGAGAAAGTTAAATCCAACCTGTCATTTAAATATCTCAATGTATCTGTATCCGAGGTTGAGAATATATTCATCTTAGAGTCTGCCTGGTACTGTGCTACGTGTAGTGGCTCTTTAAAAAAGAACAATAGGCTGTATTTTCCCAGTTTACAGCAAATGCATCTAGGCCACAGAGAACTAAAATGATTCCTCTAAGGTCACACAGCTGATATGTTGTGGAAGCAGATTTTGAATCCCAGCACTTTGCCCACACAGCCTATGCCGTTACCCATGTGAATTAGTAGGGAAATGGGTTAATGCGATTAGTCCCCAAAACACAACTGAGAAAAACAGTTACATAAATTTATCACAGGAAAAAGTGTTGGCTGCTCCCTTCTTCTCTGGTATAAACACAGGCCAGTGAATTTCAGTCCTGCCTGGGGCTCATCCTAAGAAACTGCCCTTTGGCTCCGCACTTGCCTTAGCCACTTTACGGGTCATAATGCAGCTGTCATTCTCCCTAACTTCTGTGCTTCGTTTTCCCCCAAGAGGAAGGGCTTTTATAAAAAAGTGGAAATTCCTTCATGTTTGTTTTTGACATGTTCAAAGATCATTGAAGAGCTACAGGATATAAACCCCTCTGACAAGACTACCATTTACCTACATGTGGGTCAATTATTTGATGATGTGATTTAAAATCATCACATCTGACTCTCTATGTGATTGTTATTAACTACTTACTGAGGCAAACTTGCTTCTCCATGCCTACCATACTTGTATGGAAACACACGCCTTTGAATCCTGCATCTTTTTCTAAAATCTGGTGTGGAGGGGAATTCCGACAGAAATTCTTCTATGTATGCTCCAGAGAGTTAGAAATTGCATTGCTTGAAGTGCAGAAGGGGAACTGAACTGCCATCAAACCTGCAGGCTGCAGCTTCTATCAGCAGGGCTACCTTTAAAATTTTTATTTCCCCTTTAACATAATGTTTTCAGTGATGAACTTTAAGGAGTTTATCAGATCAGGAATTTAAGTGAGGCAGGCCCATAGCATGGAGTTACGCTCTGACCTACTTTTGTGATCCAAATGGGAAGGTCTGACTATGACCTAGGATGATAGCAACCTGAATATAGCATCTGCATCATTTTGCAAGTGAGAAAGGGCACAAAGGAGAAGTCACCAGGTTGTTCTATCACGGTGGGGGTTTCCTTGGTAAGAGGTGATTAAGCTTCTTAATCAGAGCATTTAGCTTCCATGTACTCACTATTGTAAATACTTTCTTGCATTTGGTTGCCTGACCTTCAGACTACCTGTGTGAGTTTGGACTCTTTGAGGTCATAGAAACCCAAAAAGAAGGATTTCATTAGTTTGATAACTAGACCATGTAAGATCCAGGTGCAGCTGGCCCGAGGGTTTCTTGGGCCAGAGACTCGAGGCGGTGCCAGTTTGCTATCCTTTCCTGTCGTTTGCAGGGCTTGACTTCTGCTGGAACGCTGGCTCGTTCTTTCGGGTTCTTCCACACCGGGAGTCACATCCTTCATCTGAACTGAAGATAAAGTAGATGCCCTTGATTTTAGACTGTAAGAATGTGACTCCTTAGCTCCTCCACCTCCAATGTCAAAACCTTCGGGTCAGATTTCAAAACAGTCACGTGCACACACACGCTTTTAGGGGTTGTGGCCAGCAGCCCCCCAGAACTCCCAGAGTAAGGGGAGGTGACCTTCCCAGGGGAAGGATGTCAAGGACCCTGAGTAAATAAAACAGCAGGCATCTTCTCTGCTGCCTCTATTGCCTTTTAAAACAATACAATCCCCGATGCTCCCTTTGACTAAGGAATGGCTTCACGAGGAAAGGGGGGGGAAGATTGTGTCTCTGTTCATGTTGGTTTCGGAGCGATGGTCTCCACCATCAACATGCTATACATCCAAGGAGGCACGGCCAGTTCTTCACAGGGTCGCTCTGTGGGTTTCTGTAGAGAGTCCTCAGAATTTAAAAAAGAGAAATGTGACGAATGCACAAATGAATGGGTGGCAGGTGCCGGGCACTGTGCTGTGTTAAGTGTTTGCATGTTACCTGTCTGCAGCAAGATACATACAAAAATTGAGAGCATTAGGGAACTTTTATACCAATTTTTAAATATCCAAGTGCATGATCAGTGGGCTATGTTCGGTATCTTTTAAGTGTTTCCCAGTAATTCATTTTTTAAATGTTTATTTTCGGATTATAGTTGAAATATAATACAATATTAAATTAGTTCCAGTAAATATTCAAATATCGTATTAGTGTACAACCTCGTGATCAGACATTTATGTAACTTACGAAGCGGTCACCTCGTGAAGTGTAGTACCCATCTGACACGATACATAGTTATTACAATATTATTGACTTTTTTATTTCATCTTACAAAACTGATGCTTTGCCTGGGATTGGAAGTATTTTTTAAAGGATATTTTACACAAGAAGTTTGAGACACTCTGCCTTCTCAGTCCCTGCAGCAGGTCCCAGGAAACCGAGCCTCAGGGAGCAGAGGCATTTAGCCTCGTAGCCTGGCAGGTGGGAGGACAGCGCGGAGGAGGCGGGGCTGGAAGGGGGGCCATCACACTCCAGAACCTGTGCTTGTGATTGTCTTCACAAAGAAGCACAAACATACTGCAGAGCTGAGTAGAAATACTTATGCCGTTGTAGAATCTGAGCTCATGGGCCAGAAGCCAGGCCTCTTTTATCTCTAAGTCCCCCTCATGAGGCTAAGTCCAGCAGTTTCTTCTCCATATGTGTTGAATAAACTTGCCTCTCCTCTTTATTGTAAGGAAAACTAAGAAGGAAATGCTCTCGTCTTCAGGTGGCAGCTGGCTTAGGTCAAAAGACCAAACGTTTGATCCTTCTTCACTCTAACATGTAGGCTTCCTGTTTCCCAGGGAACTTTATCTCGCTTTTGCTCCTCCTGAGTTTATTGAAGAGTTTTTAGTCTAAAGTTTCCTTTCAAAGTTAAGCTCCTGTTTTCTCTGGTACTCCTTTCTTGAATAAATTAAGCAGAGAACATGTCAAAAATAATTTTAAAGGGATACATGTGCAACCAGCATCAAGTCTCAGAATAGATGGCCTTGGTGCTGTTTTAAATTGTGTCCTCTTTTCCTTGCCTTACCCCGTTTGAGAGAGAACGGGCTGTCGGAGAGCCGGGGAAGAAAAGGCATTTCATTTTGCTCGGATAGACGCCACGGTGCCTGAGCCCACTCTGCTCCACCTGTCTGATGGGCTAGGAACCCCGGTCCCTGCGTGGCCTGGGGCAGGAGAGGTTGGAGTCACAGGCTGCCAGGGACTGTGGCTCTGCAGGCCCTGCTTAATGTGCCCTGGCTCACTCCTCTCACTTCCGTGAAGCCCAAATGTGTGTACAATGAAAATCTACACTGGGGATATACCTCCCTCCCCGGCCGCCCAGGCCCAGAGCCTGGAGCGTGGTGGCGGCTGCAGCCAGCTCATTTTCTGAAGAAGCCCAGAGGAAACCGAGAAAGTATTGCCCACACCACTTGCCTGACTCAACAGCAAGTGAACATCAAGTTCAATGAAAATGGGAGGAAAAAACCCAAAACCATAGAATTGTTCTCCTAGTAGCCTGAAGTAGGAATATTTTTCTGAAAGAAAGCTCTTGATCTCCAATGTTAGCGTGAAAGAAGTACAAAAAATCCTCAACATAATGATGTTTAGTTTCTTCTTAAAACACCTCTTCCTAATCGGATGCGTTGGTGAGAGTGATTATTAGGCATGACTCGTGTGTTTTTTAATGTTTCCTTGAAACCTGCAAGTAGATTATGCAGTGGTTCATTGATTGATAGATCCTGGAATTGAAGCTGATTTTAAGGAATCTGGGAAAGGAAGAGGCTTGGAGCTGACCCAGGCTCCTCAGTGCTCATCCCGGACAATGACCCTGGGGGCCCACGACCCAATGCCAGCAATCACATTTATATTAAGCCACTATTCCATTAGACTGGCTCAGCAGAGGATACAGTTCCCTAAATGCAGTTCCGCAGAGTGGGCACCAAGTGGGTCAGAAAACATTTGGAAGAAGCCTGCAAAGCCAGCGTCCAGCTGAGGGGAAGGCTGCTCCACCTTGACTCTGAGTGACCTCTCCCAGCTGGCGGGGCGGAGCATCTCCCTGAGCGGCGGTGGCGAGGGCGGGGTTCAGAGCAAGGAGAAACAGGCATGGGACCAGAGACTCCTCCAGCAAGGGTACCAGTCTCCATGTAAGGTGTCCCTCTGACACCTGCATTGCATCTACCTCCAAGAAGCTTGTTTCTGACCAGGAGATTTAGCAAAAGAATGCACTTTGTTTGGAAGCAGTACTTATTATAAATATAACAGCCAAGGAAGCATATAAAATAAAGTAACACGTCACTATTGAAATACATACAAAGGGTGAAGGTTGGGGGTGTTGACGATGGGGCAGATGGGTTTAGCAGGATTCGAGACTTGCTGGTTCTCTGGAAGCTGATCTGCAGCGTGGTTCACTGGGCTGGGCATCACTTGATCTCAACACTCACTAGTCCTAGGTGTTTCTGATGACCTTCTATCACCTTGGGGAAAATCTGCTCCTGTGCTTTATTTTCTGCAGCTTAACTATGACGTTTTTGAGGCTAGATAGAATAAAAATCACTGAAAGTCATTCAGGTTTCTGTAAACTGAAGGACTCCTGTGCGATTATCATATTATAAATGAATTCACATAAAATAAACTAAGAGCAGTCACAATGGCATGCTCAATCTAGAAGACTCTAGGGCAACTGAGGCATGATCAAATCACCCAAGGCCTTTTTGGCAAGGTGGAGACATTGGCAAGGGAGGGAACACAGAGAGACTCTGTTGTTAAAGACAGGGCTTCCTGTCCTCTGACTCTTAAGCGACCCTCGACGGGGTGGGAGCAGGCCTGCTTTGTTGCTCCGAGGGCGGTTCTCTATTCTTAACCTACTTCGGAAAGAAGGCACCTATTCAGAATCATCTGCTATTGAGTTAGACAGTCATTTGGGGGGTTGGGGGAAGATGATAATGATATTAAGGAACAATAAAAGTCATCTGCAGTAGAAGTAGACCCACGCACGGCAGGACCATCCAGGGGCCTGAATGCTGCCCTCAGACGGATCTGCACAAAGAAATTAATTATCTGTTAAAAGGGGAAGAAAGGACGACAGCATGAGGCAACTTGTGTAACTAATAAACTTTTTAGATGCCGTCTCATATGTTTGCTTTTCATTAAATTCAGGAACGCTTGCGACGATGTCACTGTCATCCAGTCAACATTTCATGCCTATCTGTTTTTCCTATACAAAGGCTTGGGGGTGCCAGGAAATAAACTGTTAACGGAGAATTAACTTCTTTGGCACGCGTTCATACTTATCTTCCAAATTAAAGAAAATGAAATGGGCAGAAACAGAGTGTAGATTACCTCCTTTTTGTCAAAAATGGTGGGAATTTGAAAATTAATAATAAAAAAGGGAACAGATGCAGTAACATGCCAGAGGGAGATTAATGTGGAGAGTAAAATCTGTGAGCAACAAAACTGAAGCAAACGGAATCAGTGGGAGGTGGTTGTACAATCAAAATCAGGATAAAAGAGAAATTACAAACAACCCTGCACTTGTCAAAGTAGTAGTAATGAAACCCTGCCTCTGCCAGCAGAGAGAACCTGTGTTAGCACTTTGGGGTAAGGATGGGAGCCGGGTGCCAGGTAGGAGGGCAGTGCTGGGTTGCTGGGCAGCAGCCATCTTGTACAGAACAGATGGCGCCGAAAGCTGGCAGGGGAGGGGCTCCTTAGCAGAACTAATCAGACAGTAACAGATAGGGCAGCTGGGAAGACTGACCACAGAGAGGGAGTCTGCGGGGTAGCCGCGTGCCATGATGTTTGCAGTGGTGTGCCCATTGGTCTGAGAGAAGACCTTGCAATGTCTTTCTCGTGTTCGGAAGAGCTGAAACTTTTGTTCAAAGAGAAAAATCAAGTTGCATTGTATCTCAGCTGAGGGGTGGGGGTGGGCTTCAGGGTGGAGGTGGAGAAGGAAGCGCTGTCCGTCCAGGGATTTGTTGTGTGAGCTTGCAGTGCCGGCGTCCCCAGAACTTTGATTTCTGCGGTTTGTGGGGCTCTGCCGTCCTAATGTGTACAGTGTGGCACATGGAATGATCGCTGTGTATATTTTATGCATCAAAGAGTGTGCAGTATCAAGGCTGCGGTTAAAATTAGAAAAAGCCTTTTTTGATATGCTTTCTACCACATATGTGTTTCACAAAGGAAGACCAAAAAACAACCAGGAGATACATGCATGTGTGCTTAATAATTTCCCATAAGCTATTTAAACCATGTTTGGTTCATAGTTAATTGTCCTTCTTTTTCTCTTTGTGGAACTGTGGCTTAAACATCAAAGTGTTGAGCATAATTCAGAGCCCCAATCCTTAAAACAAAAATTAAGTCATTCTGAAAGAAATGGAAGCAAAAAACAGACCTGTTTAATTTAATCACTTATTAGGGAGTTGTGTTTTTAATATAGAATTGGGACATTCATGCTAAAACTATTACTTTAACAAAGAAATCCAGATCTCTACATCTGTTTTTGAACTGGTATATTTCTTTCTTTTGCAAGAGGTTTGTAGCTTGGCTCAATTTATTCATTCCAGAGGGGGAGGGGGAACATTACCAGAAATTGAAATAGGTGGTATAACATAGCCATATGCTATTTATGCAGCAGTTTCTGCAATAAATCTAATTTGGTGCTGTCAAAAAATTAGACTTATTTGATATAGCAGCACATTAGTAAATGATTGTGGCAGATTTAAACTTGTCATTTAGTCTCTTCCTACTCTTAACAGAATCTCGCAAATCCATTTTTCCCCTTGATCAAGTCTGTGAAAATGTCTCAGTTCTTTGTCCTGTGGTCCTGTAGATATTTACAGATCCGAAAGAAGGTCTTGCCTTCAGGTAATTGAGGAAGGGGGTGGAAGAATGAATATACTCTGTCGTTGAAAGACTTCATGAATAGATAGGCAGACACATCAATAAACCAGAGAAAACTAACAGTGTTTTCATCATTTTCAGTTCTTAGAAAAGTGGAACTGTTAGTCATTCAGAATGCAGAGAAATTCAGGTCAGCTCTTTATGGAGGAGTTTAAATATTTTACCTTCCACCCTACGTCCATATGCTGTTTTAGGAGAACTGATATTAAAGAACACGAACAACGTCAGCTCCTGTCTTCGCCTCACGGCGCCCTTAGAAACGGCTTTTCTGTTCTGTCGAGCATCCTGGCAACTCTGCTTCAGTGCCTCCGTGTTTCTCTTCTGTAACGTTTGTCTCAGGTGTTGGTATCAAGCTATCTAAAACTTTTCCCTAGTTCTTCTATTTAAAAAACAATATAAGCATGTTACACATCAGGCACACAAATATAAACAGTACTCTCGAATTCCTTAAAGGATCCATTTGTAAGAGTAATCACAATAGTATTTTCCTTTTCTTTTCCTTCTGTATTTATGGAGGGGGAAAGTGTGTGTGTGTGTGTGTGTGTGTGTACACTTTCATGCATCTGTGTGCGACTGCGATGTTAAACTGAGTGTTTTTCATTTGTTTATGTTCTTACCATACAAATTTTCCCAAACAAGCCTATGAGTGTGTTTTTGAAATGCAATTTGCTAAGTACGAAGAGCTCCTTGCCGGTGACTTAAGCAGCCTCTATTAAACTAGCAATTCACTCATACATTTTTCTTTTATATAGCAAATCAGACCGTGGAAGTGATCAAATTACCAGCACCCTTCCCATGCTTTGCAAGAGCAGGGATCCAGGTAACCAGGCTGCCATCAGGCACTGAAGGGAAAAATTGCCCAGTAAAGTACTAACAAACTTTCTGGGTAAAGGAGACACTATTTCTAAGATTTTCTCCACATAAAGAGAAATTATTTAGAAATAATGTTTTAGGAAGATGAAAGAGAAAGCACTTCTTAGAAAACATGTTTTGTGTTCATTTTACACATATTACATAAGAATGATTTATAGGATGCAGCGCATTTGGAGATGGGTAGTAAAACTGAAATAGAGCTGAAAGAGAATGTCTCTGCAGTTGGATTTTGAACTGTCTTTCTTGTGCTTTTGTTTTTGCTTCTATATTTAGCATCACAATAATTGTCTTTAACACATCTGAAAAACTGCTCTGGTAAAGTATTTTTTATAAATTATAAATATTTAATCAATCAAAACCTTAAGATACAAATTTTAAGTTACATGTTTTTTAGACTGCTTTTATTAATAAAACCTGCATTCAATTTTATGTCAATGAGGAAAGCTTGAATTTTTATTTTTTCCAAAAAGAATTTAGGAAATTTTACACACTTGATTAATTTTACTTAATACACTAATCTCAAGATAATTCTTTATACCGTCACTGCAGCATTATGAATGAAATACCATTTGGATTCACATTTATCTTCAAACATTTGCTCTGGTTAATATGTTTGCCATATATTTTCTCCTAAAAACTGATCTCTCTTTTTGCTATTAAGGCATTTTAGTCAAGTAATTGTTTTTTTTCTAAAGAATATGATTGTCTAAAATATAGGTACACAATTCAACATAGAGTGATTTTATGTCTGATTTACGAAGGAGGGTGAATATGCTATTGCTGTAGATGACACAGAATAAATTCAACTGAGAGCACAATTTTTACCTAATTTCTAGGAGTTTATTTGTTTCTCAGAGTGGCCAATTGATACAACTTATATTTCTTTAGATAGATCATGTGTTTGTTTGGTAGAATATATTTGAGTATTATTTAAGCAGAACTGCTTATTTTTTAATGATGGAATTTAAAATGTACATGATTTGATTTGTATACTATGGGTTAAGTTTTCCAAAGCAGCAATGGAGCTGTGTGTCAATATATAGCTTATAATTGAAATGGTACATATTTGTACATTTTAAGCATTTCAGTGTAAAATGTCTTAACTGGAATACTCTTTCCCTTGGCTAATTCATTAGTGAAAATATTTATCCCTCAACTTAATGCTATATAGTAGGAAGCCATTTTTATATAGTGTAAGCTTGTTTATGATATTTTGATTTCACTTTAAAACTTTTATTTTGCTTCCGATGCATCTAGTTCCTACTCGATATAATAAGAAGTGCAGAGACACATGAGGGAAGTATACATATCAGCTGTCTGCTTTTACAAATGATCATTAAAACACCCTCTCTTACTACTTTGCCTCCAAATTATTGTCTTCCCGAACCCCAAAGTAATTTTCACAAGTACATTACACAACAGAGCTTCATCTTCTGCTGGTTAGCAGTGGAGGATTGAAATCCACGCCGACAGTTCATTTGACAATGACCTTGAGGGGCTTTGCTTCTTGAAGAAGAAAGCAGAAGCTTGCGGTAAACAAAGTTCACTTCTGACAGATGGATTGAATGACAGAAAGGTTGCGAGTGCCAGAATAGCCCTGGCAGAGGAGGAAATGTTCAGTGGAATCCAACAGGAGAGGAGGTGTGAACAGGTGCAGGGTTGCTGACGGAAGGGGAACCAGATGGAAGGAGCCAGAGCCAGTTTATTTAAAGGAAAAGGCAGAAAACATTGAAAGGCTGTGCGATCAGTGGCTAAAAGTGCTCGTAGAGGAAGGTAAAAATTCACAAAGCAAAACTGCACAGTGGGGTAGCTAACACTTAGCATAATGGTAGTAATTTGTGAGTTTAGTTTGGAAGTTGCAATTGAAATACGTTTATCTTGGCTCTTGACACCATCAAGTAGAGATATTTAAAAGTTGTTTATTTTTTTTAAGTTTCTAAGCTTTTTAAAATCCATCCATTAATTTAATTTTTTCCAGCCAGAAGCTCCATTGCGATAATACTAAAATTGTGTCGTCAGTGAGGAAAAGGAAAACAAAAAAATTTAAGTGAAGGTTAACATCCCATTCAAATGTATCTTGTGCTGCCTCAGTTCTGTTCGCACTCGGGAAGCCAATGCATCCCTTCTCGAGTGACATCTGTAATATCTAAAAAATGTGCAATGTTAGGATAGATGTCGGTTGCTTTTGTTGTTCTGAGTCTCTGTTCATTCTGCAAAGTCTGGCATGTTGGTTGGGTTGGAATAATGCTCTCTAAGATATTTGTTTGCCTGCCCTGCTATGCAGGTTAATTTCTGTGGCTGAGGTTGACCTGATTTCTGTTGACTTTCAGTGACCTGCCTTCGGGCAGACACCTGCAAACTCAAGTAGCATGGACAATAGGAACAGAAGACGGTGGGGCATGGAGGAGGACTTCCTTATTTTCTTAGACCTGTTAAAATTAAACTCTCTCTGCAAACCCAAGACACCCTTGCTCATCATCTGCCTGGTCACATGCACGCCATTTACGTGGGTCCTTGCCTACTGCTGTTGTCCTTGAAAACTTCATTACATTACTGATCAAAGATGCCAACTGAGGAGGAACTGTTATGAAGCAATCACCAGGAAGGACGATGAAAAGGCACAATTATTTTCAGATTTTAATGGTGTAGTAATTTACCCACAAGAATTTCTGCACACTTTCCACAAAGATTGATACTCAGAGCAAATTCAACACACAGTCTATTCACATTCTCCCTCTCAGCAGCTTGGATCAAAAGATTACATTTGACTAGGGTGGGGTGTTTGGGGACATTGTGACTTCAGAGACAAGGTTTACCATCCATGACGTGCTTTTGTCAGTAAAAAGAAAACTGAAATGTGATTAGCAGTTATAGAGGTTTACTTACACCTACATGGTTTATGCAGATCAACATTTTTGGTTCTTTTTTTTTAAAGACTGAATGAGACTACATACAGCTTATCTATTTGAAAAAAAAATGGTGATTTCTTCTAATAAAAGAAATTGATAACCATATTTTAAAGTCAGCTTCAGAATGCCCTCTTTCCCCCCATTTGTTAAGAAGTTATCATCTACTAGACAGTCTTATTAATGTAAAATTTTACATAACATTGGTTGGACACACTTGCTCTAATTGTGACGTACCGATGTCGCCATCTCTTCCATCATAGTTACTGAACACCTGTATGTAACAACGCTACTAGCATGGCGTGCTGTGCAAACTAGCACCAGAAACCTTCCCTGAATTATGGGATTTAAGTGGAAAGGGAGGAAAAAGGAACTGCAGCATCAGTGTCGTCATTCGATATTCATGCCGCAGGTGAACTCGCAAGCTCTCTATAGGTAGAGCTAGTAGCTTTCCGGAAACACATAAACTTAGTTGTGCCCAGCATGCTGGTTTACATCATAGAGGTCTGAAATTTTTTGTGAATGAAGAGGTAACAAGTGAATTGCTGTCAAACAGGCATTCGTTGAACATTTATTGAGTGCAGGTTCTATTGCAGTTACACTAGGCACTGTACATTTTTTAAGCGAATAGGGCATGATTCTTCTTTATAGATCTCCTACAACCTAGTGGACACAAAGTTAAGGTTAATTTAACTACACTGTGTGTGTGTGTGTGTGTGTGTGTGTGTGTGTGTGTGTGTGTGTGTGTGTGAAATCTAAAAAGCCATATTTAGATTTATAAACATTTCCCAACACAAGATCATTGTAAATGAGTGACTTAATAAAACCCGTCTAGTCCAACGATCATTGTAACACATAAGGACCGAGATGCAGAGAAGTTAAGCAACTTGCCCCAAGTCAACAGTTGTTTTAGTAGAAGCTGAAAGTAGATTTCGCATCTTCTTGTTCTTGGTTGTGTTCCTCCCTGTCGTTCACATCCGACTCCTCTTCCTTCATGGATAATACGACTTATCTGAAAAAAACCATTAGAATCTTTCTTTAGAAGTCTTGCACAATCTGTTGCTGAAGGGAAATGATTTTCTTTTTGGACTTTGACACATAGTAACTAGTTCTTGAAACGAAAACAAAGAGCATTAGTTCACAAACAGCAATTACAACTCTTTGGACAGCTCCTCCTGGGTAGGTGGTAAAGATAGCCCAGGACATACTGCTTACTCCATGGTGAGCACATTACTCCATTAACTCAGTCTCCAAACGGGCTTTTGGGTAGATGCTGCCAGGAGCCCCATTGTACAGATAAGAAAACAGGTATCAGGAGGTTGGTGTCTTGACCAAGGTCATGGCGCCACCCACTGGTGGAGCTGAGATCCAAGTCAGGGCAGTCAGGTTCCAGAATCGAGTTTTGTCTGCTCTGTTTATTGTTGCCTTTGACGGTGCATGTTGCGCAAACATAGGTCGTGCGATCAATGCCTTTGGGGAAGCTGACGCACATAGGGGCCGTGACAGCAGAACCACCCAAAGCTTTTAACAGGCTTGGTTAATGTCTTCGAGAGGAGTTTGGTTTCCAGCATTGTCCAAATGTATGTGATTTATGGAAACTTGTCTGGTAAGTTCACACATATTTTTCAGGAATTAGGTTTAGGGGAATATATGTTGGGAAAAAACAATCTAAATTATCTCATAGTAGGACAGCTGAAAATTGTCCCGTGGGAATTATCTGTTCTCTTACCTCACCAGTGCCTCTGGGGCCTCATTCCCCGCCAAGGCCCCTGACTTCCCTTTCGTTCGTGAATAGAGCAGGGAGGGAGGTGCCGTTCAATTTCCACTCAATCAGGCCTCTAAAACGGAAGTGAGGGTGCAGGAGCATTTTTGACTATTACTTAAACCAGCAATTTTCAACCTTTTCATCTTGTGGCACACATAAACTAATTACTAAAATTTTGAAGCACACCAAAAAACATTTCCACCGATCTGACAAAAAAAAAAATTGGGATCATTTTGATTCATTCACACTGGATAGCTATTGTTGTGTTGGCTGTTGTCATTTTTTATTTGACAGTCTAAGGGAAATTGGGTCAGTGGCCCTGACCAAATAAATAGTCAGGTGGTGCACATTTTAAACATTCTTGCAGAACGTCGGCTGAAAATCACTGACAATCAGTCAGCTGTGCCCGAGTCACGTTACAGTAAGTTCTTCCATACCGGCTGTTTCAGCTCTACCTTCCTATGGTAATAGTTCTTGAAAATAAATTCAACAATTAAATAACTAGGTGCCAGTCAGTTCCTTGAATTTGGGTACCTTTCAAAGCTTGAGTCTTAGAATACAATTTCACAGAATAATAGATTATGGATATTTGGGAATATAAATCCTTTAGATAATCCTCTGCCAGGAATTACTGGCACAGGTATAAAGTACAGGCCCCCAAATCAGACTCGGACATAGACTTTATTCTCCCCGAACCCTTGGTGTTTGATGTCCCTCCCTTCTCTGTGTTTCCCTTCATATATTGTGAAAAAGTGGAGCAACTCATGGGCAGTAAGCTCTAGAAGGCGGGAAGTTTAGCACTCATAGTGTGTTAACTTTCCTGTAAATGCACTTGAATTTACAATCACATCAAGCAGCTTCTATTGGTGAGATTTTCTTTAAAATCATGGTCGTGTAATGATAATAATGACTGAGATTGTGATTCTCATGAAGGCACATTATGTTTGTTTGGGCCTGGTTTTCCCACCTACCCTCCTTTCCTGGTTTCTTGAATTATATTTCCAACAACAAATAAGCTCCAGCAATTTCTATAGGGTTTTGAAACCACACACGGGCTTATTTGTATTCCACAAAGTGCAGATATCGTTTTGCAAAAAGTGAAAACTACGGAGGCAACAGATGAACTCACCAGGCAGGGGATAATTATTACACTGGCTGCCTGATGGGTTGGCGATATGACTACAAGTGTCTTGGTAAACTTTGAAAGGAGGAGTTTCTTAGAAGAAACAAGTAATTAATTTAAAAGATGAGGCTGATTCCTGCAGATTCTGGGAAGAAATCAGTGGGGACAAGAATCTCTTAGAGAACTTGCTCTCTCCCATTCAACAATTAGGGAAAGACTATTAAATGATGAAGATTTTCTAATCATATGCACATTAAATAATCAGGTATCTGTAATCCATGTACATAATGACATTTTGCTATAATTTGCCATCTTGGCAGTATTGAATAGTTTTTTAATATGCTTTATAATTTAATTTTCAATATGAATATGTATTTTGGAAGATGCTTCAAATCAGATCTGATTTACAAAAAAAAAAAAATGAGTCGCTGTTACTGCAGCTCTAGCTATTCTTAGTGGTGTCAGAATTCTCCTTTAAGTAATTCTTCAAGTAATGGTGACTGGCTGACTTCAATGAGAAATTTACCCAGGTAAAAATCTGTTATTTTAATAGTTTTTGCTTTTTATAAAAAATACAAGATTTTCTATCTTCATGAGGCACTTAACATTAGCAGTTTGGGGCACATGATTATTTTGACTTCCGGAACAGCAGAGTTAGAAATGACACTTTGCTCCAGGGCAGCAGGTGGAGGAGTTGTTACCGTCACACCAGGGCCGTCCAATAGAAATACAATAGGAGCCACAAGATGCAACCCACATCTGGAATTAAAATCTCTAACAGCCATATTTTAAAAAGAAGCAAGTGAAACTCATTATAATAACGTAGTTTATTTAACCCACTATATGGAAAATAGTATCATGTCAACATGTAATTAATATAAATTATTTATTAGATGTCTTTAAGCCTTCACTATCCAGTGCATACTATGCTTCACCAAATGTGTTACTTCTCTACCTCGGAAGTGGGCAAAAATGGGGATCTCCGTCAAGCTTGACAAACGAGCTGTGTTTTTGTTTTCGAGCCAAGATTAGTGAACAGGACACAATCCTAATCACTACGTACACACTTACTGAGAGTGCACATGACTTCCGCAGTAGCGAAAACTCTACCATCCTTATCACGACGGTTCCCCGCTTACTCAAACGTAGACTTCTGGTGAATACAGCCATTTGACACATAGCTATAAACCGAGATAGAAATGTAGAGGTACTTTTAAGAAGCAAATATCTATTGCAAAGCCCTTGCACTTTTCTGTGTAGAATCAGTGGAAACTTCCTAACATTGTTTTTAGGTATTAAAAATAATAAAAAAAAAACATTCAAAACAAAACAAAAAGCATGGCAGCCAATCATAGCAAAACCACCAATAAAAAATGACAAGAAGCAGATCACTATGCCTCTACGCTTTCTGGTTCTTCAGAATAGCATCTGAGACCTTCTGTGCAGCCAGGATTGAATGCCTCTGTTTCCAGCCACTCTGTGAGGCGCCTGAAGATACCATGGTGAGCGGGGATCCCTGGGAGCTTACCAGGGGCAGGAAGAGCAGCAGCCAGCAGGCCCACCTCATCTGAAGTTATGGACCTTGATGATCAAGAAGAGCTTGTTAGATCTGCTGTAGATGAAATTAACAAATTTCAGACATAGTTCTACTGCAAGTAACATCCCTGTGGGTCTAATACCTGGACATTTTTCTCAGGTGGAATATCTTATCTGCCAACATTCCCAATCAATGAAGCTTTACTTCATGCTTGAGAAGTAAGATATTATACAATGTACTTAATAATTGTAGTTATTGCTATTATAGCATATTTCTGAATAAGTTTATAGCCATGAAGTAACCCCTGTGTTCCACATTTAGTAATGGATCCTGGAAATTAATTTCCAAAACATTTTAATAATAGGATAGAAACTCCTTCAATCACTTGTACTGCAATTCGACAGTGATGCATACCCTTTGGCACGTTATGGAAGTGCTGTTATATAGTAAAGAGCATCTTACTAATGTCTAATTTGATGTTACTCATCAGAAACATTAATTAGTGGGAATACGTCGATAAACATATTTTCCAGAGAGGAAAGGCCTGGATGGACAGAAGTGAGCAGTTTACACAGAAAAGTCAGAGATGGAAAATATGAGTATTTTGACAATATGAAGATGCAAAGGCCAAATCACGATCTAGTTTATATTCTTTAGCCTGGTGAACTGGACCCATGGAGTTGTTAAGTAGAATTTAGGAGGGCCTGGTCATCCGCAGGAACTTGGCTCCATGCAATCACTTAGTGCATCAGATACCTCTGAGCTATCAAAAACCGGTAAGGCTGAAAGTTACTGAAATGTATATTTGATGACCAATCAGTCTTGGTGTCTGCCTGTGGTATCCACTACCTCTAAGAAACAATGGCAGAAATTGCTCTTGCCATTGCTGTAGTAATAAGTGCTCTCCTGCTTCTACTGTTGTCCCTTCCCCATCTGTTCCCCACACTCAGCCACAGTGATCTTTCTGAAGCTCGGGTGTGATCACAACACTCCCCTGCTGCAAGCCCTACATTGGCTCCCTATTTCCCTCAGGATGAAGTCCTTAAAAATAGCTGCCTGTTCTGGCTTCTGCCTACATCCCCAGTCCCATCTTCCTCTAATCTCCCCTCCACCAACTGCTTGCTTCTACCCCACTGCATATATATTCAACCCTTCATTTGTGCCAGCACCGTTTGCAATTTTCCGGAGGCACCTGCTTCCCTGTCTTCCCCGATCTTTGCACTGTTGGCTACGTCACTTGTAACAATGTCCCTCTCATTCTTTGATGGCTAATTACACCTCATTTTAAGCCTGGACTTTTTTAAGCTTCCTGAAGTCCTCTCTCCCTGTACCTAGCTATTCTCCAACTCCTATCTGATCCGCCTGTATGATACAGCAGGAATTTAGCCCTGGTTTAGTATTTACCACACCATTTTAGCAGTTCTTTCTTGTCTGTTTCCTTTACTAGACTGTGACCTTTTTGAACACATGGTCATGGTCCATGTTTTGTATACTGACACATCCCCATTCTTTCTTGTGTGGCACAAAGTGGTGTTTAAGTATTTGTTGAATGATGACCAACAGAGTTGGACTAAGCTCCTCATGAGAGTCCATGGAATGGAAAGGACACCAAACTTGGAGTGACAAGATGGGTTCTGCTTTTGGCTGTGCCCTGTACCACTCCCTGTGTGGCATCAAGCAAATCTCTTACTGCCTGAGGTTGAGATGCCTCACCTGTCAAACAGTGATACTTGCTCCATCTCCCTGACCTACCAGATTGTTGTGAAGAATAGAGAGGTCAGTGAATTTGACCATGCTTTGGAAAATAGGAAGCCCAGGCACGTGGGGGATGAGATGGTAAGAGCTAGGCTTTGTTTTAAGTAAATGCGAATTGTACAGAAGGTGTAATGGAAGCTGGTGATATCTAGTCAAGCACGTCTTCAAGAGTTTTCAAATTACTTTGGAAATGCTGTAAGAGAACATTATTTTGGGGCTGTTTCTATGATTTCCTTTCTTTTGTGTTTATTCTTTGAAAGAAGTTGACCTCTTTTCTATTTCTGTTTCCTTTCCTAGAAGTGACTTGTGCTTTTGTCTGATAACTTATTTTTCAATGTTGTGCTTAAAATTCTGACATACTTTTTCAGTGAAGCAAATAGAAATGTTCTTGGAAATATGTATGATGCCATTAAGTTTTCTGCATATTTGAGGAAATAGGGGTTTGAAACCAAGTCCTGTTGTATTTTTCTGTCCCTGTTAGTTCCATCCCAGTATTTCTACCTGGGCCCCAAACAAGAACAAGCCCCTTTAGCAGTAAACAACTACATGATCTGTGTCTCAAACATGGAAGACGTCATGCTCTCTACTAATGTTACTGTTGGTTTTATTTTATCATCATCAATAACAATAATAAATTAAATTATTGGCTAAAATAAGAATTACCCCATTTTCTTCTTTGAATCAGTAGACAGGAAGATGCTTAAACCTGTGAAGATACTTGATACCTTCTCTCAACAGTTCTTCACTCACTCACTCACTCATTCATTCATTCATTCATTCATTATTTGTTGAATATTTGTTGACCACACAACTGTGTGTCAGGCACCATTCCAGGCTCTCGAGAGAAATCAGTGATCAAAGCAAAGGTTTCTATTCTCCAGGCACTTAAATTCCAGGTGAGACATGCATGCCTTATCTGCCCTGGGACTCTGTGATGTACCTGAGGGAGGAGGTGTATTTGTGAGCCTTTCAGTGATTTTGCAAATGTCAATATGTTTAGTAAAGGAAGATACAAGTCATCGATGGCACCAGTGTAAGAGGAAGCGACCCAATAACATATGAGAGCAATGGGGAGGAGGAGAGCTAACTTGGGATTTGGGGGTTGGGGGGGGCAGTGTAGGTATTAAAGGCCACATATGCACGTGTGTGCGGATCATGGAAATAAGGCTCTTGTTACCTTTCAACCTTCTCTCATGTCTCTGCATCCCTGATCAAATAAGAGACTGCAGCATAGAAATTCAATCTATGGACCTTTATTTCGAGTCAGGTGGGCCTCAGTAATAACTGGGGCACTTTGAACAAATTTGAACAACTTTGAACAAATCACCTTCCTGGGCCTCAGCTTCCTCATTTGTAAAGTCAAATTCATAAGAGAGTTGTGTGAGCGTTGAATAAAGGATTACATGTAAAGAGCTTAGCTTAAAGTAAACATTGATACGTACTATTAGTCCTTTAGGATAGGATTTTTTTTCTGTCTCATTCGAATACAGAACCCCAAGGTTAAAAGCAATGTTACTTGTCCGTTGGCACACAGGTCAGCAGGAGAGATGCCCTACCCCAACCCTCTAGCTCTGAGAAGTCCACCGAACTCCATTTCCTCTTGAGATATAATTTTCCCAAAACACAAAGCGAACCAACTGAAAATGATGTATGCATTTGAAAAAAAAAGTGAGCAAATATTTAATTCTAGTTATGAGTAGATTTGCTTTCCATTGTAGGTGAGCAATTTTGAAAGTGCTTTCTGTGTTTTCTGGGTCTGAGTAAGTGAGTAAACATGTTGAAGGTAATGGGAGCCAAGTTTCTCCCTGTTGGGGAGGAAAGTTAGTTATGAAGGAGGGGAGGATAGGTTCCACTGTGTGTTGGATTGGGATTGGAAACGGAGTAAATGCATATGTGTGTATTCTTATAAACACATATCGAAAGATATTTGTGTTTATACATTTAGGTGCGTATTCACATCCTGGCTGTGTCTACTAAGGTGATCACAAAGCTGACTTCTCAGTAGCAATGAGCACCATCTAGTGACAAAACCTGGTTTCTAAATACCATTCTCCACTGAAAAGCTCACGAGCTCCTTGGACAAACGCTGGTTCCAAGACTGATGCAAGGACAGTTCCAGATGGGATTGTCTAACTGCTGTGCTGTACACCTAAAGCCAGTGCAAAATTGTATTGGGTGTAAACTGTGATCAAAAAATAAAAACTAAATAAATATGCAAGATCAGCCTGGAACATCTTGTGGGGAGAGAGAGCCAAGGAGTGAACAAGAATAATAGAGGTAGATCATACAGGAGCCAGCTCGCGTGGTTCCCACTGGCCAAATCTAGGATGGGTTGGCCATGAAAGTAAATAATGATCCTTATGGATTACCCATAACTCTATGCTGGTATCAGTAAAGTAATAAGAGAAAGGGCAAAGCTCTTCCTTTTAGCACAATACTAACTAATGAATAAGAAAGAATGCTGCAGTTGAAAAGGCCTCATTAGATGTAACACTGCTAGGGGGGAGGTTGATGAGGAATCGGATGGTCTTAGCATCTCCCAACAAGTTACCTGTTACATGAGTACGAACAGGGAAATGGTAACTCTGCAATGGAGAAGCCTGGGAGAGACCGCCGCACCACTTACAGGTGTGCGCCAGGGACACCAGCTCATGAAAGCCAGTCATCTGTGTTTCTTCCTAACTCTGCGACCAGTGGTAACACCTTGGTAGCTTGAAACTGGCCATGGTAGAAGTATTTACACTGAAAAATGGCAAATACGATAAATGAGGGACGTTCCCCCTGCTCGCCCCCCCCCCCGCCCCAGAGACCAATTATTAAGCGTCCAGCACACCGACGATGTTCCGACGATGTTAACTGAGTGGTCAAAGGTGTTATCACCACCATCTAAGGTCCTCACGTGCGGTAGCTCACAGCGGCCCCCTGGGCCCCTCTGCGGGTCCAGCCTGAGTGGCTCTCGGAGAGTAAACACATTATAAATGTCCCCCTAAGTTCTGTCACATCAGTGTTCCTTTGGCCCAAAGCTCTCTATTGTACTTTAAAAAGGAAGCTTCTTTTCATCAAAAAGGTGGTGTGTCCAACACTGGAACTTCAGTCCCCAGTGAAAAGTGAATAGAAGCATGGCAGGGGGATTGCTGACTCACACCACCACCCCTCCCAGGGCCTTGTTCTCAGGTTGGACTTGCGACTTTGGTCGCGTCTGTCCCAGATTCCCTGCTGAACTTCAGGACCATCAGCAACTGTAGTCTTTACTGTAGCTGTAAAATTAAACATGTACCCCAAAGTCTTTTTAATAAGTCACTCTGCTCTGTAGAATGGATGTTTTCAAGGTAGCAAGATTTTAAGTGATAAATGATGTAGAAAAGTTGGGGATCCAAAACACCAGGTTTATTCTTCAGTCCCTTTTTTATGGGATGATAATATTGCAGATATTTTTAGAAAATATAATCAACCAGAACTGTAGTTGGAAAGAGGAGGGACTAGCCCCCTGTGTATACTTAGTCCATGTTTGAGGCCTCTCCAGGGCTTGTTTACTCCTTTGAACTCTTAACTGTCGTCAGGAAACACTGATGTGGGCCACGAATGCCCATGTGACCACAGGGGACGGGCCCACCTGGAGGAAAGGGTGGACATTCCTATTCTAGTGTATTTACTCCTTTCAAAATCAGCTCTACTGAGGCCAATTTAAATATCATAAAAATCAATAGTTATAAGTGTGCAATTAAATGTATTTTGACAAGTACATAGTTTTAAGCACAATAAGCACACTACGCAACATCTGTATCAGCAGAGAAAGTTCCCTTGGGCGTGTCCCCTACCTCCAGGTCCTGGCCACACTGATCTGTCACTCTAGTGTGTAATTTTCTAGAACGTCACGTAAATGAAGTCACCAGTGTGTCCTCGGTGTCTGGCCGCTGTAAGCGTATGCTTTTGGGGTTCATCCCCGTGCTGTAGGCCACAGTAGCTCTATCCTCTGTGTCGCTGCCATGACAGTGTTTCTCTGTGAGGCCGCATGGTGGTTTGCTTATCCATTTAGCCGCTCACGGACACTTAGGTTGTTTCCAGTTCTCAGCTCTGATGAATAAATCTTTCAGTCTCATTCTAATAGCAACCAAGAAATTCTTTGCCACCATAGCTTTCATTCTGATTTGTGAAATATGGGGAACCACAAATCTGGTTAAATGAGGTCATCGTGTTTTGAGAACTGAATGGAAACCAGTAGGGAAAACTGGCTCAGCTATTCTTTCTGAGGCTCTTGAACCTAGCTGGAAATAACCTCTCATTTTTTTATATTTTGGTAGTTTTCCCCTTCTACCTTTCTTGGGGTGTATTTCACCATTGTCTTTCATTTAATCGAGGTATAGTAAATATTCAATTGTATTCATTTGGATTTTTCTCTAATCTCTTCCTTGGATACCTAAGTGGTTTTAATGAATTCTTTCAATCCATTATTGCATTCCCTCTAGACAGTTATAAAATAAGTTTCCCTAAATCACAGCATTCCAAATCTCACCTCTACCTTTACATCACTGACAATGTAATCTTTGAGCAGATTTTTAATTATTTAGGACCCTCTTTTTTCCCCAACTCTAATATAAGAGGATTTGAGTAAACAAATTTGATTCCCCTTCAGTTCTAACATTCTAAGATTTTATGAAAAGCCTATTACGTTGGAAAGAACCTGCAAGGGGAAAAAACCACATGGGGTAAGGGAGAGGAAGGAGGAAGGAGGTAGGAGAGTAAAAATATGCCAAGTTTGTATGCAGTGAAAAATAAAATGTGTGTTTTCTTAAACAGTGAAAGAAACAAAAGTTGGTGGGTAACGACATTTGTTGGTAGCGTGTTCTTTTAAACTCTTGTGTTAGGAGAACCACAGTAACCATGGTTCTTTCTCTTCAGTGAATTTCGGGCATCAGTAATCAGGCAGCTTCTCCTGCTGACAATGGATGGTGAGGCTGCCAACTCCTTTATGTAAGGGGACATCAGCTCCAGTTGCAAAGGACAGTCCCCATTATGCCTGTTGTCTCTATATTACTGTGATTCGTGCCCCTTTTCACTCTCCAGTGGGTATCGGTTCCGAACAATGCATTGTGTGGCTCTCCGATTATTAGGGACCTCAGAGCCCTGGGTTCTCCCTCTCTGTGGCCCCTGCTCTGCGTTGGGTCTGATGTGGGATGTTACTCATGGAAAGGGTCCACAGTGCTCTTTCGGGGCTGACTCACTCAGCCCCGACTGGCCATTAGAGTCATCTCTTCCAGATGCTCTGTTCTAACACAGCTGAAAAGTTTGTGCCTCCAAAACTAAGACTTGAGCAGATTCTCCAGCTTCATGTACAGACCACAGCCTGCCTTCCCGGTATGGAAAGGCTGTAAGAATGTCCATTCAGTAAACACTCTCTGCCCACCTCCTGTGTACCAAGTACAGTGAGCAGAAAGACAAAGATGACAAAGAAGGCTGATGTATAAACTAGTAACTAAAGTGGGATAATGCTGTGTTAGTAGGATGTAAATACGCACAACATATATTGAGGTTACTGAAAAAAGAATAGTTCATTTAGGAAAAAGGAAATGGAAGGGAGGAATTCTGAGCAGGCCTTAATGGAGTGGTGTATACAGAGCAGGCCACAGGGCCTGGGCAGGGCTGGTGATAACAGGGATGCGGGAGACATCCCAGGGAAGCAAAAAGACATGCAATGATCCAAGGCCAAAAACACACGGTGTGACTAGGGAGGCAAACGTGCCTCAGTCTGACTATCTGTTTGTTGTGATGTACCAGTTTGGAGCTGAGTCTCAGGGAAGACCTTGGAGCAAATCCAAGGGGGTGTTGTTATTAGAAGCACCAGAAGGGACCTTTTTTCACATTTTCAGCGTGGACCCCTGATGGTTCCATCTGAGTGAGGTGTGGGTGTATTTTCATTCTGGAATTTTACACCATGATGTTACCACATGCATTGACCAAGTTCAATGCAGGCTTTCCTTATGTTGCTTTATAATTAGAAGCCAGCAACTTGAAGTTCCACAGCGGTACAGACTAGTAGTGATAGCTTTATGGAATTGTTTATTTTTAGTTTGGCAAAGGCGAGGCAGTAAATATCTCAATTAGTAAACTAAAGCAGCATGGATGAGAAATGCCCACAAGGGGATCAGGATTAGAAAGAGCTGAGCCAGTGGATTGAAGGAAACCCTTGTCTCACTCATATTTAGAGCTTGAAGAACCAACACAGTGTGCGCACACACGCACAGTGTCGACACCCAAGGTGCAGCCCGCCCCGCCAGGGGGCCCTTTGCATCCTGCAGGTGCCAGTGTTTAGGAAGTCTCCCTCTTCCGGAGTCGCTGTGATTGGACATTGACCATCCGGTCCCAGCAGGTTGAGTCAATATCCAGTCACAGTGGGATGGCATAGTGTCTTGGACTGTGTAAGCTCCTTACCCTGCAGTTTCTGTGACCCAAAAAGGGCTTTTATGATGAAGTGCTGGGGAAGTTACTCATTTCATACACACACACACACACACATGTATTTACATTACATGACCCAGTGTGTGAAATAACACCTGGTACTGCAGAATGCTTTACTTGCCTCTAGATAGCATCCCCTACATTATATTGGAGATTCCGTTTTAAGTTTGAGAGGAAAAGTAGAGGCAATTTACAAAACTTCATTTCCAGAATTGCAGTTTGGGTATATGGAGCCTGCTATTCCTGTAACTCCAGAATCTTTGGGAGATATTAACCAGTCATCAGATAGAAGACTCACTAGTGTGGTACCAAACATTAAGCATGGTAGAGTGGAAGGAGTTTGTGTTTTAAAGATTCAAAATGCCATTACTTTTCGATTTTGAATGTTGAGTACTTAGTCCATTTGGATGTACGGTACCCATTTAACATCGTATGCAAGGTCCTTTGGATTTTCCCCCTAAATGGGGGCTGGGGGGTGAGTGGAAAGACTGATATCTTCTTATGCTGAACAATTCCTGCATATCAGCTCTCTGAGGTCTGCAGGGGAAATGATGGGGGCGCGTACATCTGTAGACTGAATTTCTGTCCGTCTCCTCTCTGCTTTGTAGACTGGAAAAAGAGAGCATTCAGCAGAGCTTTAGCAACGAAGCAAAGGCCCAAGCCCTTCAGGCCCGGCAAAGAGAGCAGGAGCTGACACAGAAGATACAGCAAATGGAGGCCCAGCATGACAAAACTGGTAGGTGGTGGGGGGAGATTAGAGCCGGGGCGCGGGCTCCCGAGCCAGGCCCACGCCTTACTGTGAAATGACATCAGGAACACCTGTAACCTTTGGCTGGCCGAAGGGAGCAGATGCTAACTACACCGGAGATTCCGAATTACATATTAGTTAGCGTTTAAAAGAGAAAATGGAAAGTATTGCCCACTGTCTGTTGATTTCAGAGTGCTGCTCTCACATCTGCTGCACCATCTGGATTATGAGTTTATTTACCTGTGTTCAAGAAACGTAAAGCTGAGAGAGACCACAACAAAGTAGAAAAACAAAGGGCTTGTTTTTGGCTGGGTTTTCAGGCACACATGTTATATAAAGAAAATAGCATCAGAAGCTCTGCGGGAAATGCTCCGAGCTTACAGTTAAAGTCCCCTCAATAGCATTGAACAGTTCCCACAGCACACACATTATAGCTACTCTAAAAGCCTAATGAGTTTGCTTCAGCATCCAAACTGGAGAAAAGCTTTAGCCATTAATCGGTTCTTAATTCACTGTCGCAGCTGGATGTAATTCAGTGGCTCCAAATTGATATGTTCCTTTATTTAATCTTTGCAGCTTCGAATATTTTTAGCATTTGTATGATGTCCCCACCCCCCCCCAGCCCAATCGAGAGTGATGTTTAATCCTTTGCATTCTTCAAGTTCTCACAACTGCTGTTAAAATTCACTAATACAAGGCATTGACCACAGCTGGCAGCTTGGCTAAAAATTGCCATCTTTCATCACATTGGCGCCGTTCTGCAGGCTGAGCTGGCCAGTAACTCCTTACCTTTCATTTGAAAGTAAAATGCACTTGGAAAATAGGCAGTTTGATGTGTTCAGTCGGAGCATTATGTAGTTCTTTTCACTTCTGAGTTGGGTGTTCGCAGACAGTGTCAGTCAAAACAAGGCAGTGTCGCTCATTATAATTCCACACCACATACTCGGAGCTGATCGTCCTATTAAAACAAAAGTTTAATTGATCCCGTCTCTTCCAGAAAGACGTTGCTTACTTTTTGGTGCTTTAATTTATTTTGCTTTGTGTACGCTCTATGCTTTTTTGCTAAAATTGAAAAGAAATAAAGGGCTTTACACTTGAAAGTCATTTTCACATCATGTAATATATGTTTGATGGCAGGGTAATAAAGCACTGCTTATCCTGCATTGCAGGGGAAAAATTGCTAAAGTGAAATTCACTGAATAATCTCTTTACTTATAAAGAGGCAAATGTCATTGTGACTTGTAGTTCGCTCCAGCACTTTCATTAGAGACTTGCTTCTACCAGCGTTTGGCCAGAAAAAAATGAAATTTCACCAGACTTATTAGATATTTTTCATGAAAAAAAAGGAGGAAATTATAGGCTAAATTATTGTTTATAAGCAGCAGCTTAGCAATCGTGGCATTAGGATTTCTGGGTGAGATAAGAGTATGTGACTGTTACCATCTTACCGACACTTCTGTTTATGTTGCACAAAAATACCACGCTGTCTTCAATTCCTTTGACCAGATCTTCACTGAGCTCATACCACTGACAATGAAATCAAATTACATGTCTAACCTTTGTCATTAGGCAAGTATGTGCCAGATTGGGGGGTAATGAAGTACATGAGCAAACGTGAAGCATGAATTATAGTATAGGAGAGAGTTACTTAATATCTTAGTTTTTGATTATCCGATTATAATAAGTTTTGACACTTTATAGTAAAACTGTCAAAATAAAATATAATAGCTTGCCTCCGACAAGATTTATAAGCATGTATGATTCTACGATGGTATTGGATGATCTGTTAACATGTTAATACATTACACCATGCTGGTATGATGGAAAATGTCTCTGGTGAGTAAATATTCTAAAAATAAATGTCTCACAAGATTCGGTGTCTTCCCAGGTGACTGGGGACTTGGACCGTGACCCGGCAGCTAGTGGGGAATGTGCTTTTACCACTCTGCATATGGAAGCCCTGCAGAGTTGCAACTCTAAACATCTTATGTTGGTGGGGTGTTTATTGTCATTTCTAGAAAATGAACAGTACTCACTGCTGACCTCCCAGAATACATTTTTGACAAAGTTAAAGGAAGAGTGCTGTACATTGGCCAAGAAACTGGAACAAATCTCCCAAAAAAGCAGGTAGGTAATATTACACAATACTTTCAGAGACTTGTTTGTTAAAATCCTGTCATTTTTTTTCCTTGAAAGACAGCATTTCCACTCTTTTATAGACAAACGTCAAAATGAGGTACAGTAGCCCGCCCTTGTCCATAGTTCACTTTTGGCTGTGTAACAGTTCATTGTGGTCAACCACGGACTGAACTTTTTAAATGGAGAATTCCAGAAATAAATAATTCATCAGATTTAAATTGTGTGCTGGTCTGAGTGGTGTGGTGAAATCTGGAGGAGCCCCACTCTGTCCGTCCTGGGATGGGAATCGTGTCTTTGTCCAGTCCTGTCTGAACGGTACGTGGTGACCCTGTCCGTTAGGGGCTAAGTTGCCATCTCTGTTATCAAATCAGCTGTCAAGGTCCGTCAGTGCACGTGTCTAAGGCACCCTGGTTTACTTAGTGATGGCCCCAAGGGGCAGACTGGCGGTGCTGGCGGTGTGAGGACACCAGGGAGGGGCTGTGATCCGCCTCCCTTAGGAGAAAACGTGAGCCTGGGACAATCAGGGGTTTTTGAGAGACTGGGAGATTGAAAGAGACATTCCCGTAATTTTTATTACAGCACATTGTTATCATTGTTCTCTTTTACTATTCTTGTTGTTAATCTCTTACTGTGCCTAATGTGTAAGCTACCTTCTATCATACGTATGCATGTACAGGAAGGAAGGATTTTTTCAGGCATCCCCTGGGGGTCGTGGAACATACCCCTTGTTGACAAGGGAGGCTACTGTATGTGTTGATGTGCTTCTTGTGACAATATTTTCCCTGGGTGAACATTTTCTTCATTGTCCATATAGAACCTTGATGTTTTTCCGTGGTTTTGTGTACATTCTGTTATTCGACTTTTTTTAATGGTTAGGATTGAAAATTATGACGTTTCAGAACTCAAAGGCCAAGACAGCAATTATTCTGATAAAGGATGCAGATAAGTGGAGCTGTTTTAAAGTCTTATGTTGATATATGTAGCACATTTAATCTATTAGCGTAGTTCTCCTTAGCTATAAACAGGCAAAAGCTGTCTTTAGGCCAAGTTATAATAGATGATGTGTATATACAAAAATGAAAGATGATACTTTGAAATAAATGAACTAAAACCATCCTTTCCTTCTCTTTATAAAATTGTTTTATTTTAATAAAATAGCCATCATGCATTTTATTTGTACACCACTCTTTTATAAATCCACTGATTAGAATCTTTAGGAATTTTTTTCTGCATACTTTCTAATTAGATTATCTTGATGAATAAGTTACTTATCATCTAAATTCTCAGAAGCCTGAGTCCTTATCTCAGATCTGACGTAACTCTGTAAGCTCAGGCACTTACTTGACGTGAGGGTTCCTCTGGCAGATGAACAGGATTGGACAGAATCCACTGACTGAACTGTAACAGGCAACATTCACCTAATTAGCTCGATAGCAAATGTCACACTACACTGTAACCTAATGAAAAATAACTGTATAGTTTGTCTTTTGTATTTTTCTGAATCTCGCTTAGATCGCGACACAGAGCAAGCACTTTGGCTCATAAGCGCACCTAGTGACTTCGGTATCTCATTCGGAAAGGATTTCCGGGAGGGTCAGAGCCTCTGATCACTCTGAGCCCTGCCGTGGCTTCCTCCATCAATAAGCCGGCTGAGCCAATGGAATCTCCATCTCTGAATCTTTTGGGGAATCAGAAGGCTTTTGAATCCAGTTCTTTCTGCTCACAAGAAGGCAGAAGCTCCTATAACCACTGAGAACATGCCTGATATTTGTTCCTTTGTAGCAATACTAATTAAATGTTTTGTTTGGGTACAGAAAATGCTCAGGGTGCCACAATACCAGATATTTTCAGGAATTCTGGCAAGGAAATCCACATTTTGTCTTGAAAGAGACTCATAAAATATCAACAGTAGCTATTCCTAACCAGAAATATTTGATCGGCCTCACATGCATCCAAACAAACTGGATTATATAATCTAAGAAAAATTATATTCATCTGGGGTTTACAACATTATATTATTTTAAGTTTGCGTTGTGATTGATCATTGATTAAGTATCTTGCTTGCTAAGGAGGCATAATTTAGGAAATTGAAGTGGATGAAACACAAAGGGGTACTGTGTGTTTGGTGTATATAATTTAATTCTCACAGCAGCTGGACGTAGGAATTATATTCTTCTTTTACAGATGAGGAAACCAGTCCTCAGAGGGTTTAGTGGCCAGTAAGTGGGAGAGCTGGGGTCCTAACTTAGGTATTTCTGGCTCCAAAGCCTCTGATCTTGCTTACAATAAGTAGCAATATTTTAAATCTACTACTAAAGAAAATCCAGGCCAAAGTAGTTATAATGGGGAAGTTCAGGGGGGGGCTTAATCTTTAAATTCCCATGGAGAAGTGGGCAGACTTGACAGGTGAGGGTTAACCTGTAAGCCTGGGTTTACCTGTGCCCTGTCCCACTAGGCCCCCTTCATCCTGCTCTAGGTCTGTTAATGTACCCTGTGCTGGTCTAGTGAACTTGAACCTCAACACCTCTCCTCTTGCTTCTGATTCCTCCAGCTCTTGACCACTATTTTATAAATTGAATGCGTTCCTTTTTATTAAGGAACACTACAGATGGCACTCAATATACATTTGTTGCATGCAGGAATAAATGAATGAACGAACAAATTGAATGAATGAAAGTGTGGTGCTGCCCTGGTATCCTGATCTGACTCTGGTTCCAGCCTGGTTTTTTGCTGATGACACAGCCAATGTGCAGTAAAAACACTTTGGAATTCAGGAAGAACTAGGTTTGAATCCTACTTTGCCTCTCAGCTTCGTTAACGTTGGGTGCCCTGCCTCATCTCTCCAGACCTCAGCTTCTCCTCTTTAAGCCCATTTCTAAAACCATGCTCAGGATTGTTGTGGGAATCGGACATTTAGAGATACAGATGTAAGGCGCCTAGGACACAGCACAGGACACAGCAGTAGACAGTAGCTGCTCAAGTTGTCACCAATGGCATTGCTTGGAGGGTCCTGGCTGGCAATTTGGACGTCACTTCACCTAGCTATTATTGTTTGTGCCAGGGTGTGAGCGCCATTTCCTGAGAGACACAGCAGGTATAGCACATGAAAACCTTTACATCAAAGGCAAAGCAGGATCAGGAAATGTGGGTCTGGTCGTGACTCCGGTCTTGCTCTGGCTGACGCCGTGCTCTGTAAATCTGAAGAATTGAATAGGCATCTCCTGTAACTTCACAAGATAATCTAATAAAACTAAGGCCTGGCAAATAGTAACCCCTCAATAAATTCTTCCTTATTATTGTTAACACCTGAAAGAGCTTCTAAACTTCATAAAGTTGGGTCTCACAAGAAAACAATACTCAGGGTAAATTGTGATTTCAGAGTTTTATTTGTTTACTCTCAAATTTTTTGATCCAGCCTCATTCCCCTCCCCACCCACTTGTCCAGCTCTACATAGACTATGAAATTTTCAAAATTCGTGCAAAATTTAACATTCAGTTTTCATACTGCTTTGAAACCCCCTATAAAACTTGAAGGGCTCAGCGTGTTTCTTTTTAAATACAAGTTATAAATGTATTAAGCCCTTGAGAAGCCGTCTGGGACTAACCCCCTCTACACTCCCTACCCGACTCTCGGGGATCCGTGATTTCCCCTGCACTCTGAGGTGTGGAAAGCTTGCCGTTTTTGAGCTTTCTAAAGAATTGTCATAATGAAAGCTCAGTCTCCAAAATAATTGTTTAAACCACATGGTACTTTTAATCCAGGTTTGCTCTGAGTATTACAGTAAAATTTCCCCTGCAAGTAGGTGTATTTATTTTGTATTCATCAATGGTTAAAAGCAAGTTTTTATGGCTCCCCTTTTCTCACTAGTGACATTTCTCTAAGAGTTTCGTGTTATTCAAAATCCCATACTAAACTGATGGATGTACACCATTCAAAATTCCCCCTCCTTTTTTTTCCCCCCTCACAGATCTAGTCATTTGACTGGAGCCATACAGAGTGACTAGGAAAGCTGGCAATCTGGGCTCGGAGCTCCTTACACTTCCACTCCACCCCAGCCTCACGGGAGGATGCACAGAAACGGTCCCCTCGTGCGTGTGTGTGTCTGTTGTGTGTGTGTTCTCCCCAAGTCGACACTGTAGCAGTGTGTGTTGCCTCGTTCTCTGGAACCCCTCCGCCGTGATTAGCACAGGACTTGTCGCGCCTCGCACACTGCTAGTGCACTGCCCGCAACCCCAGGGTCTGTGAATGGCACGTCCCGTTTTGAAACTAAAAATGAGCTGCCGATCCTGTGCATTTTCTATAGCTCGTGTTTGACCATCAGGCAAGAGAATTAATTTCGTCTTCTTTTCCATTGGCACCAGGCAGGCATTCTGGTTGATTTCCGCTGTAGCTCACATAAACTTTAGCTCCCCTTTCATCTTTATTGTGCAGGGCTCTGAGAGTTTACCACAGTTATAGGAGTGTTTTTGAACTTGGTAAGTGGAGATATTTAAATACCTTTGGTGCTACTGTGATTTTTTTTTTTTTTTAATCAGAACGAAGGAAGCATTCCCTCTCCCCAGGCACTGCGATGAATCAGCGGTGCCATGTTCGCAGTGCATTTTGCAGCGTGATCTGAACCAGGCCTGAGAGGGGCTCTGGAGGGCCAGGTGCTGGCTAGGAGCGAGCCTCCGCCAGCTGCGGAGTGGAGAGCAAACACGTGCTGGGTCTCAGCCTCTCAGCACTTGCACTTGCACGTTGAAAAGACCAGGCTCTAGAGCGCAGAACCGGGGGCGGCGCGGTTTCGGGTCTCTGCTTTCTTTTCCGTCGTCGTCGCTTTCTGGGTTGCTAGGCTGGTGGATTGATGTCTCACCCTGCCCATTGTGTATTGGTGATTTGCGTTTTGTAATTAAGAGGAACAATGGGAGTCCACTGGGTCTCGTTATATATAATGGTTGGTTTAATTTGTTTCACTTCTATCTTGTTAATTGTAAATTGATCATTAAGATTTGAATTCTAATCTGTCACCAGGGTTGTGGGTATTGAGGCTAGAGCAATGATCCTGGTTTTAATCACTGATGATGAGAAACAAATTTTATAATTTTGGTACATATTGCAGTTCATATATTTTAACACTGGATTTTATGGTGTTATAAATATTGTTAAATGACTTTTAGTGTAGTTTTACTGTGTGGACTATAATGTATAAATTATATTACTGGTTTGGCAACCGTAGGTATCCAACTGTGTGAGTTTAATTGAAGTAAAGAACACACTCCCGGCTGAACTAGTTTTTTTCCCCTTGCATGTTTCGATGTAAGGTTGGAATGCTACAAAAATTATATTCTTCAAGGAGACTGATATCAGCCTCTGATAATTGTTACCAAAAGTCAAATGAGAATCTAATAGAATAAAAAATTAAGGGGTCATGTTTTCTCTTAAAAAGCCATTATCACTGCAATCCTAATGACAGCAGTAAAATATTATTATATTTCATGCCAATGCAATTACACAATATAACTGGTGTATAAAAATGCAGGGAAAAGTTCACATTTCTGTAAAGCCAGAAAGTACCTAAATTTTCTGTGGAAATGAATTAGAGTCAATTATCCTTTTAAATGACTAGAATAATCATGCCACAGATGTAATCTCAAACTAACACGGAAACTTGTGAGTTTATTCTTTCAACTTTGCAAACGACTAGTTCATTAAGTATGTTGTGGTCTCTCGGCAGAGAAAAGAATGATGTCCGTGTGCATGTATCAAATTTTTATTGTATATTAGAAGTTGGTAGGCAAATTATCATTATAAACAAAGAAAAAAAGCCCCAAAATATGCAAAGCAGAAAAAAATATTGTGGCAATAAAATAGCTGATACTTATGTACCTCACAAATAACGTATACTTCTGTGATCCTGTGATAAGGCGTTCTCAATATAAGGCACTTGGATGTAAATACAAGGGAGAATGAAGGAAAAATTTTTTTGATATTACCATCCAACTCACTACTGTTAATATTGACAAGTTTCCTTTCAGTCATTTTCTCTGTGCATGTAAATACATATGTAACATGCACACTTATTGTGAGTGAGATTATACGATAAATACATTCTGCTTTTTCACTTAATATTATCCAGGGAACATTTTTCTATATCACTAAATGCTTCGGAAATATAATTTTACTTGAGTCATTTGTATTCATAAGACTTTTAAGATGTTTCCAATTTTTAACTGTTGTGAATAACGTAACTAATTTTGTACATAAATCTGAATTTTTGATGATTCCCCTAGTGGAGGTGCCTCAAAGGGGGCGGCTGGCCTAAAGATATGAACTGTCTAATGTGTGTGACCTACATTCCTGTCGCTATACACACACTCAGTCGGATACTGCATTGCAGAGCAGTGCTATTTCACAAAACAGTGGTACAATGAACACTGTGATTTTTTTGGAAAAAGTTTTATATTTTTATATTATAAAATCTATGTTTCCCTCGTGATTTTTCTTTTAAAAAGTGACTTTTGTCTTGGGAAAGTACCTAAAAACAGATATTCTTCTGCATTTTTTCCTCATTTGGTTTAACGATTTTTTTTGTACTTTCAGAATTTTATTTTAGTGCATATTATGATAGGAGATATGAATCTTGGAAGAATGCTCAATTAATGTCTCAGAAAACTGCCTCTAAATTATTTTCTATTGTATGAGATTTGGAGAGGAGAAATGTAAGTCATCATTAATTGATTTAGACTATTTCAAATATAGGTAAATTCTTATTAGGTGAAGCAAATGCAGATTGAGTGTTTGATCTGAGCTTGAAAATGAGATAATTCATGCCCTCATGTATAATCTAGTAAGAAAGATGAGGCATGGAGCACAACGCCGAGGAATAAATTACAGGCTAATGTATGCATGGAAGCCAGAGGTAGCTTCAGAAAATGTGCTGACATATTGAGAGCTGCAAGGTATTAATCAGGGCAGGCTTCCTTTGACGTGACCCTTGAACCAAGGTGCAAACAAAGTGAGGGCTGGGAGGAGCTAACAGTGAGAGATGGCTTCGTCCTGGGGGGTGCGGGGCAGCGAGGCCTTGGGGTGAACTCCCTTGGCAGCCTCCAGGAGGGAGTTCTTGACCAGGAGGAACAAACAGGCTCTCCCCCCTAATGGAGGAACCCTTTCTTTGGAGGGGGATAACTGTACATCGAGTGTCTTACTTAAACTTCAACTGTTAACTCATTTTAATATGCAAGAGTTTCCACGTTTCAGCTCTAACCTGGGAGGCAGTGCATCATGAAAAGATGGTGGTAGTGGGGACAGTATTTAATTAAAAGGACAGGGATACAATTTTTCTTGGACAGACATCTTTCTGATCTTCAAATTTTGAGATTCGAGAGAGTCATCTGAGGTACTGAAAAGGTAACATATTTCCTGAGGGACATCAGCCATCACCAGAGTAGATGGCCTGCAATTGCAGATGAAATATGTAGGGACAGAGAGAAGATTGGGGAAATGGTATTGACGTAGCCAAGTGGAGGAAGGTGATCGTTAAGTGTCTACTGAAGCAAGCTGATCTGCTCCCAGGATTCCAGAAAATCTTGGGAGGCAGAAGTAACACATAGGACTGAATTCAAAATCAGTTTCACCCTTGCCCCGTGTAGCCAAGTGACTGTCCCTCCTCCAATCAGAGAACTAGGGGCTTCCTCTTCGAAGAGAGTCAACCAGTAGGCTCTGGTTAAAATAGGGGCACCGCAGTTAGAATAGGGGGATTCAGAGAAAGTCTGCATCCTGAGAGGTGAGGTCCCCAGCCCTCCATTTCCACCCAGCTCCCAGGGCGCTGACAGTCAGGGTGTGCACAGCAAGCGGGAACCTGGAGGCCCCTTCTCTTGAGAAACAGAAAGCGGAAAGAATCACAAATACGGACATTGGGGATCTTCCCTCAGAAAAGATGGCCTACCGCTTACTGACTCCACACTAAAGCCCACCTGTTTGAGGAAAATAAACGTGCGTGAATGCAAATGTAATCGTAGCATACCACTTAGCCAACTAGGACCGATACTTAGGTAGTCGTTACAGCGTAAATACCAATACCAGTTTAACCGCAAGCTGAAATGCTCATAATTACACAGGGTGGAGACACGGGCATATAAAAGATTTTCATCTTCATCCACCACAACGAATCATAGGAATTTCTTAACTGTTGGAACACGAGATATTGATAGAAGCAAATTAAGAAATAGAAAGATAAATACGAGAAGAAATCACCTTAAAAATACTGAAAGCACTTGCCACTGCTCAGCAGGATGGAGGCGTCCAGGGGCAGAGGATGGCCCTCTTTCAATGTTATGCCTTGTGAAACTATATGATTTTAATCACGTGCCATTAAATTAACTATGGCAATTAAACTGTAATTAGAAGAAACTGTACTCTATCATAGAAATTAGGCCAGGGTTGCTCCTTCTACAGCGTGGTGGCTGGCCCACAATAGACACTCGGTAAATATTCCGTAAATGAATGGAGCCTTTTTAAAAAGGGGCTTTCACCATGATCGTTGTTTCTTGTTGGTCGGAGAGGCCACCTCATTTAGAGTAAGTTGTCATTCCTCCATCTGTCTACCACTTGCGTCCCTGCCCTAGAGATCCCTCTACTAGAAATTTTGCTATTGCTGGAGTATTTTATTTTATGTAACGTATTTTTACTTACAGATATGTTTAAATATGGAGTTTAAGATCCTGTTAAATCTGCACAATCAAAACGTGCTCTCGTCATAAGAACCTTTAACGTCGCTGATTTCTGGATTTGCACTCCTCTAGATCTGAAATAGCTCGGCTCAGTCAAGAAAAAAGGTATGCGCGTGACAAGCTGAAGCGGCTCCAGAGGAGGAATGGTGAGCTGGAGGAGCAGTGCGTGCAGCACGGGCAACTGCACGAGATGATGAAGCAAAGGTAAGGGAGCTCTCGTGACCGGCGACACGCCGGACATCGAGCGGGTCACGGACAGAGTGAGAACTGCTGTGGAATGAGTGGACGTGTGATTACTGCGCATGCTCAGAATCTCATACTTTCACGTGTCTGTGCTCCCTCCACTGAGGTTGTTCTTGTAATTTGCCAAGAGCAGAGCGCATCCCCTTCTACTGGCCGCTAAAGGTGTATGTTGGTAATGTATGCGGAGGAATTTCAAACCTTCTCTAGAACTCAGGTTTTATATGGTTTTTTTCTGTAAGATAAAACATGTTGTAGGCTCAAGCAGGTTACAGATCTAATCAGAGGTTGTACTGATGGTATCGCTGGAGTCAGGATTTGACTCTAAACTCTCTGGTTCTTCCCAGTGGTGTTACTTGGGGCAAGTTACTTAAACTCTCTGAGCATCAGTTTCGTTATCTATGTGTGGGGGCTAATAGTAACTCCTTTGCAGTTTAATGTGAAGAGCAACTATGATGTGTGTAAAGCAGATAGTTCGTAATAGCCATTGCCAAACAGCATCAACGATACTTACTCTCTTCTCCTAGAGGAATAAACTCAGGCTCAGAGAGACTAATTAATTTGCTCAAGGTGACATGAAGTGGTCAAGTTCAAACGTGAATCTTGATCTTTTGACTCCAAATTCCTTTTCTTTTCTGTGCAGTATTTTTGGTTATGAACACAGCCCCTTATTATTTCCTGTAAATGTGTCATTTATAATTTCTGTGTAATGATGGATTCCCAGGGGGTGAGGGGATCAGTATTTGGCACCGCACAGTGAAGAGGTTTCCACAGGTCTGACCTCCACACTCTGCAGCTGCAGACCTACCAATCGGAGTCTCCCTCCCGGGGAGGGGGGTCCCTTGGCCTCCAGTTCCCATCCCAGTTTCCCTCCCCATACACCCCACGCCTTCTCTGTTTCCAAACCAACTGTTGCTCTAATGGGGGGGAAATGAAAATGTTTCTAGGCTCCTTTTATTGTTTCGTGTTTTAATTTAAGGCAAACATAGAGTCATCGGGGTTGGGGCCACTTCCTGCTCTGATCGCTCGCTCTGTTGCACCAAAGAGAGGAAGTCAGGAAACAGTGGAGCTCCTCAGTTACCAACGTACTAAACTAAGGGTATATTTGCGGAGTAATAATCATTCATTTACTGGCTCGTTAAAATGTTTGCTTGAGCCCAGGCAGGCCAGGGGTCAGCCAACTTCCTGGAAAAGGCCAGAGAGTATACTATTTCAGGCCTTGGGGGCCACACGTGGTCTGGGTCATGCAGTTGTCTTTGCTTTGACTTTATCTTTGTTTTTTACAACCTTTTAAAGAGCAAAAACCATTCTTAGCTAGAGGGCCAGCAAAACAAGCAAGAGGATTGATTTGCTCTTGGGCTGTAATTTGCCCCTGTGCTAGGCGAGGAAGGCATCTTCCCAATACCGCTTTTCTTACATTTGTATATTGCTTCCGAGTTCATAAAACACACTCATGCGTATTGTCTTACCTGGAAACAAAACTGGGAAGCAGCTGCGGTTGTCACTGCCATTGCCAGATGAAGAACTAAGGCTCAGAAAGAGAAAATCGCCACCTGAAAGTTGGAGAGCAAACTAATCATTCATTCATTCAACAAATTTTTATTGATTGCTACTATGTATGTGTCATGCTCTTCACCACATGCTGGCAATAAAATAGCAAAGTAAATACAGTTCCCAGTCTAACAGGGAAGCTGGAAGAGCTTCCAGCCCTACAGGGAGGAGGAATGTCAACAAAAGAAGTTTATAAATAACTAATTGATTGTAGTAACCATCATTTCTAGGAAAGAGAAATCCACTTTGTGGTCCAAGCACATTTTCTAAGGGGATTGGCCTGACCAGGAAAAGTTTCAGTGAGAAAATAGCACTGGAAATGAATCTGCCAGCGACTGGGTCGGGACTGCTGGCCTTTGGTAGCAGGAGCTGGCAACTGGTGCCTGAGCCCACGGCCACTTTGTACAGGAACGTGGCCGTGTGTGTTCACTTCTGAGTCGGCAGCTGCCTCCACCCGCCAAGGTCAGCGCTGAGTGGCTGGGTCACAGACTGCGATCTGCTGGCCTGAGAGCCTAAAATATTTGCTACCTAAAAGGTTTGCCAGCCCCTGTCCTAAGAAAACTACGAAAGTGAAGGTCCTGAGGTAGTCCTTCCAGGGAAGGCAAGAAACCATGTTTATCATGAAGAATAAGGGAAAGAATGGCATGGGAAGAGGCTGGAGAGGCAGGCCAGGGCCAGACCTAAAGGCAGTGCCTCGAAATTTTTGTTATAGACCTTTTACTAGCCTATTACAAAAGGCAAGAAATTCAAAGGTCTTTCAGAAAATAAAGGAGGATGATGTGATCAAATTTGCATTTAAAAATAGCACTGCAGCTTCAGAGTAGACAACCAATTGAATTGGGGGCAAAGCGTTCACACAAGGCGAGGTAGGGAGCTAGGGGGGCAGTTAGTCAAGCGGTGGCAATGGCTCTGACTTGGGGGGACCATATTGTGATGCTGGAAAAAGTGAACAGACTGGCACAATATTTAGGAAGTTTAATCAACACGACTTGCTGATTGATTGGCTGTGTTGGGTAGAGAAAGTGGGCATATCAAGGATGACACCCATATTTCTGACATGAGCAGTGGCCCCGCTTCCTGAGGACTAGAAAACACTCAGAAGAAGTGAGTTTCTGGCTGAGATGGTCTGGGATCGGGATGAGACCGAGGGCTAGGTTTTGGTCGTGTTCGAATGGATACCTTGAATGAGCAGGTGTGCATAAGGCCCTGAACTTGGGAGAAACGTCTGGGCTAGAGACAGAAGTCTCCCTTAGTCTATGGAGGATGCTGGAAACCTTAGGAGTAAATGAGGTTACCTAGAGAGAAAATCAAGAAGAAAGAAGGGCTTACTGAATCCTCAAGAACACCACTATTTTCAAAGGTAACGTGGAGGTCGGCAAAAGAGTTTGGGAACAAGGAACCCAAGGACTGAGTGCAGACTGGAAGTGTGTGTTAGAACTGTTACCACCTTGGCTAAGGGATGGAAATGCTTCTGGAAAGAGGAAGTGACCGACCAACCACGTGCTGCTGAGAGTGTTAACAAGTCGGAAAAGCAGCCATGGGGCTTAACCAGTGGGCACAACTGGTCATGCTAAGAAAGGTATTTTTAGTAGAAGATTAAGAGCAGAAACCATATTAAAGTGGACTGAAAAGGGAGTGTGAGTGGAAGAACTGAAACAGCAGATTTAAGCTTCTTTTTCATGAGATTTGACTGGAAGGGAAAAGGGAAAGCAGGAGAGACAGGCCGGCCGACTAGTGGTGGGAGGAGGTTTCGGGAGGGGCATTTTGGAACAGGAAATTTTTCATGTTAAGTCGGAGTAGATGGGAAAGTATGAGATTCTGATTGTCTAGAATATTTGAAGGTGTAAAGTCAGGCAAATGACATTTTCCAGCTGCTGGTTTGGAACTCTTGGTGTCCGCAGGGGCAGCCCAGGAAATTCATGTTAAAGATAACAATGGCGTTTTTTCTAGTTATGTTTCAGACTGAGTATTGGTTCACATATTTCCCTAGAATACAGACCCATTGAGAGCTGCAGTGGGCACAGAGGTAACAAGCCCTAGAGTGGGTTCACGTAGTCCCACAAGGTCAAGTACCCCGTCCCCAACCCTAGCAATCCTGGTGGCTTGTCAGTTACACAGTTTTACATAGTTTCCTTCTTTCTTATATTAATTTGTTACCTAAATTATATGCATGGAAACCACAGACTGAAGACACGAAGCTGCTGATTGAAAGGTAACAAACCAATAATGAGTTTAAAATTGATGTCTACTATAAACAAACCTCAGAATGATCTTTGGCAAATCTGTTGGTTCTATTTTTCTATTAGGAAGTTTATTCTTCAAAAAATGTTAAAATAGGAAATAGAGCATTGATTTTTATGTAATTTAACATTTCATATTTGGGGGAATTAAGACTATGCACTATTTTTTCAGAAAAGTACTTGAAAATAGAAGGATGAGAGCTTAAACTTCATTCCATCATTAAAAAAAATAAGAGAAAATATTGGCAATAGAATCCAACAATGTTGAAAAGAATTGTATGCTGTAACCAAGTAGGATTTACCCTGGCTGGTACAACATTTGAAAATAAGTTAATGTATTCTACCATATCAATAGGCTAAAAATGAAAAATTACATGATCATATCAATAGGTGCAGAAAAAAAATTGAGAATATCCCAAGCCCATTTATGATTTTTAAAAGAACCTCTCAGTAAACTGCAATAAAAAGAGAGGGAAACTTCACCAACATGATAAAGAATATCTACAAAAAACCCAACAGCTAACATCATACTTAATGGTGAGAAACTCGAAGCTTCCCCACTAAGGTCAGGTTCAAGGCAGGGATATTCGCTCTCATGACTCATTTTCAACATCACACTGGAAGTTATAACTAATGCGATAAGGAAAGATATGCAGTTTGGAAAGGGAGACAGCAAACTGTCTTTGTTCACAGATGACACAATCGCCTGTGTAGAAAGTGTGAAAAAATCAACAAAAAACCCTCATGGAACTAGTAATTATAAAGGGTTGCAGGATATAAGTTGAGTATAGAGAAATCAATCACTTTCATATGTAGCAGCAATGAACAAGTGGAATTTAAACTTGAAAACACAGTACTATTTACATTAGCACCCCCCAAAAATGAAACACCCAAGTATAAATCTAACAAAATATGTATAAGATCTGTATGAGGAAAACTATAAAATGCTGATGAAAGAAATCAATGAAGAACTAAAGAAATGGAGAGATGTTCCATGTTCATGAATAAGAAGACTCAATACACAAAACAATGAAACTCGTAGAAGGTAATCTAGGTGACCTCCGTACGGCAATGACTTTTTAGATGCAGCACCAAAGACATGATCTCATTCATTGCTGGTGAGGGTGCAAAATGCTATGGTCACTTTGGAAGGCAGTTTCTTACAAAACTAAACATATGATCCAGCAATCGGGCTCCTTGACATTTACCCAAAAGAGTTAAACACTTTTGTCCGCTTCCCAAAACCTGCATGTGGATGTCTCTAACACCCGTGTTTATAGTTGCCAAAACTTGGGAGCAACCAAGGGGACTCTCGGTAGAATACTGAGAATGGGAACGCCCTGTTTCCCTGCTGCCTCCAGTCCTTGCTGAGCTCTGGTACGTGATGCCCCAGGAGCTTCAACAGTTGACTTCCCACGACTTGGGGGAAGGACGTTTTGTTATTGTTGCACTATCAGTGTTGTGCTGAGGCCATCTTGGCTTTCAAATGCGGCCATTCATGCTTTTAATTATAAATTGCTCTTCCTTTAGCTGCATGATAATGAATGAACTCTTTTGAGGGAGTCCATGTTGTTTTTGACATTTCTTTGGTCCTTTTGAACAAAATAACTTCTGGGGTGATCACGTTAGGAGAACAATACCTTTTAGTCTTTATTGAAAGTGTTTTCCTTTGTCTCATTGAATGTCGATGTTTATGAAGGAAGAGCAATTTCGTGAATTGTTTTCACCATGTGTAACATGCAGACTGTGGTGGTGGACATTTAACAGATTGAAGAGGATGCTTGGTTTTGTGAATATTTTCATGACATAGAGTGCTATTTTCTGGGCTTTTGTTTTCCAGAAATTAATTAATTTTACAAATGGTTATTACTCATGAAGGGGGTAAGGGTAGAACCGTTTTCTCCTTATTGTCCTTGGAAAATAAACAGCAGTTCCAAGAGCAAGTATTTCAAAGGCATTTTGTAGAAATATAGCAAAGCAGCGTTAAAGTGGCTTTTGAGTCACTTTTTCCCACTAAATGCAAATTTTAATGTTTATACGCCAGGAAAATGTGTCATTAGGAGAAAGTAGACATCCATCTAGCTGATGCATTGCTGACTCTGGCTGCTAAGTGAAGCTCAGCTCGTCTTCTGCAAATGTGGGGATGGGGGCGGGGTGGGGTGCGGATGGGTATTAAGATGCCAAGAACGCTGCTATGCGAAATTGTTGTCTAACCAGCCAGTGTGACTTATCTGCTACTTCTTCATCTTCTCCCTCTTTGGCGCCCCACTCACTTTTTACATACTTTTCCTCTCTCTTTTCATGGTTCTGTTGCTTCGCGTTGGTTCTTTATTTCTGGATACCCGCTTGTGGCCAGATTTTACACTCTTCTACAGTAAAACAGTATTAGAATTTATACGGTTAGGCTGTATTATCTAAAATCTGAGACTTACTCATTATGAAACAGGGATTTTTAATCAGCTACCGAGCTGCCAGGAAACTGTTCTTTAACAAAGTCAAAGGACGTATAGGCATTGAACTATCTTAACATGGAAGTGGCTGCTTGCACAGGTCAGATCGGCCCTTACAAGGGAATCAATCAGCACTGAAGTTGGTCCTAATTTACTGCCCTTTCTGAACTTTGTTATAAAAAGAAATGCCAGATCATCAGCCTGATTCTTTAACATCGTGGAAATTCATTCAGAATATGAATAGAAGAAGTTTATATTCACTGGCCCAAATCTTAATTTATACTCTGTATAGGACATCTGTATGTATGTCTAGTTTCCACCAGAAAAAAAAGAAGCTCTTTAAAGATTGAAATGAATAAAACCTTATATTTTCAATTCCTAAAATATCTTGACTAGATAGCCATTACCATAAATTTATGATGGCTTTAGCTGATATATAAACGTGGCTGTGTAGTAAATAGCTCATCAGAGGGTGCCCAGAGGTGACCGTTTCACCTGCATCCACGTGCTTCTTGAGGCTGAGGGCTAGAGAGAACGATCTTAGCAGGCTGGCAGTTTCGGGCAGATGTGCGTCTGCACCTCCGGCGTCACTGGCTGTAATTTAACTATAAAAATGTTGCAACCATCTGGATAGCGAAACGGCTGAGGTCTGCGCTCGCCGGAATTGGAAGTACGGAGGAGATTTGTTTGACTTCATAGACACTGGATTTGTATACAGGAGACATGTCAAGCAGTCACTCCGTGGCATGCTGCTGGGACGTGCTGCAGCCAGTTTCCTGGGGTGGCCGTCCCTCAGACTTTCAACTGTCACATTCAAGTGTGTCTTCGTGCCTGTGTGACACACTGCTGCTGGATTTTATGACTGTTCTGCCTTCAGGGTGAAGCCCTGATTTTCACAGATAACCTAATCTGTAGGAAGAACACTAAAACAAAAAGTGTTCTTTCTACTAGTATGTGGATCTTACTAACTTTTTTTTGAAAGAGAAAGACCAAATTACAGCCTCACTCTCACAGAATCTTCCAACATTGAAAGTTCACAGCTGATTTCTTCACAGAGCAAAGCTTACTGCTCTGGACCGCTTCAGGGCCGATTCTGAGAGACACAGCCTTCCCTGATTTGTATGAATGTTTGGTTGTGTACCTCCAATGGTAACTAGAGTTTTTACTGATTTGCTTGGCATGTCTCCAACAAAATAGTCCATTAAAATTCAAATCCATTTCCTAATAATTAAGACAATCAATTTACATTAAACAAGGCACAATTATAATTTCATGTACAATTTAAATTCTATAGAAAATAATCAGTGTGCAATAAAGAGGGACACTTATTTTGATGCAAAGGGATGTTTTTATAGTCTGCATAAACAAATCTTTCATATTTTCAAAATAATTCTCTTGTTATCTTTGGTGTAGGGGGAGCTCTATTGTGTTTTATTTTTATACGGACAAGCGTGTGTCCATGCTGCATGTTTAATAAGGAATGCGGCTTTCTCTCAGTGGCACTTTGAATTGAGAGGGTTCAGACAGAATAAGGTGGGCACTAGCTTGCTGTTGGACATGGAATCAGTCTTAGGAAAAGAACAAAGAGGATGCACGTTTCCCAAGTGAAGTGTGCATTATGCATTCATCGTTACCTTTATGAAACAGACCAGGTACCTGCTGCTCATTCAGCGGAGTGTGGGAAGGATGCAGAGGGTGCGGAAGGAAGGTGCCCTGGTTGTGTGTCTTTGTGCTGAAGGGTTCCTGGGAAAACGTCAAACCTCCAGGCGGCCAGGCTCCGTGAATGCACCCGAATCCCCACAACCCACGTGTATAGCTCCTAATGAGGCTGGTATTGTCCATCAGGAAATATTACTAGGGAGAATATAGTAAAAATAATGAGGAGACAGAAAACAAATCCTGCCAGAGCCCAGGAATATATTTGGCTTCCGCTTGCTGTGTCTGTCTGTTTCTATAAACGGTCCAGAATAGAAACCGGATGTTTGAAATCTCGCTCCTTTTCGCATGCGCTCCTCCCCCTCCTGTCTTCCTTCCGCTTCAGTATTAGTAGAGTTACTATTTTTATTATTTTGTATTTACATTCTTATTTTTCAATATTTGCCATTTGTGTGGATAACACATTAATTTTTAATGAAATATTTTCAGACTCTTGGAATAGCTGAATCATAAAACTTGAAATTGATATCGAGTTCCAAGGCAACGTGTAAACTGAATATTACGCTGCTAACTTTTCCCACTCACCAATGGCAAATGGTTATTTTAAAAGATGACATGCACTTACATCTACATCTCATCTTTGTATCTGAGTTTAGCTGTGTGAGTTTTGTGGCGCAAAGAGGATTGCAGCCGCCATCCTCATGACTAACATGAAAGCAATAAAACAATATGCTGGGCAGCACTCGTCAATCATTTCCTTCTCCTTTAGAAACATACTTTGTCAAGCCTCGTTGCTGCTAAAGAAATTCACTTGTGACTTAAATTGAGTCTTTGGCTTAATTTTTCATTTTAGTTCTGTTGCAGAACTAAAGATTTCATAGAAGGTGGCATATGTTTCTTTGAACAGTTTTTCTACAATCAGTAATTGTTTGTAGCTTTGCATTTGCAAAAAGAACACTGAAAATTATTTAAACAATTTTATGTTGCATGCTATTCCCAGAACAACAGCTTTGTAATCTACTTTGGAATTGTAAATTAATAAGAATATTTTCTCATAAAAGTTTTTATTATAGAAAGCATACAAATTTGAGATGTAACATCTTGGAGACTTTTTTCCTCTTTTCAACTTATAAAGATATTAATAATCAATATTATGTTGGTAACTTAAATCTTATTTTAATCATTTTATATATAATCTCTTTGTAATTAAAGTTTCTAAATAATTTTTATTCTATTTGAGAAAATTTACCTATTCTTAACATTAACAGTGAATTTATATTTTTCCAAATATTTATATTTTGTATTACAAATAGCAATTAATAAATGTTTTATGGGACCCTATCCATCTTGTATGAGCTGAATTGCATGGATGGCATTTTGAAGACTCAAAGGAGACCTGGAAGATTTTGTAGTCCAAGTCCTTCTCTTATTGCCTACCCCTCACCCTCGGTCCTTACCCCCCACACAGCTAAAGAAACTGAGGCCCCAAAAGATAAGGTGACTAGAGTCAATGTTTTCTGACTTCTGGTCTAGTGTCTTCTACTCTACCCACTCGATGATGTACATGTTTCCAGAAATAGGGAGGCGGCCTAGTACTAATAATCAGAAGGAAAACACTAAGTGCTGGTAAATAATAAGATGTCTAGCAGAAGCTGTCTTATCCCATAAGCATGAGACCAGAATTTGGACGGGTAACTGACAGGTCAGGAAATCCTGTCAAGGCTTACGTAATGCATGTGTTGGACCGAGACGTCCCCTCTGTCGTCAGATCACCTGACTTGCAGCGCACACCATTTCTCCTGGACCCTCCACCCCGAAACTGCATCATCTGATGCACCCAGTTTTGGTTTTTCTAAATCAGCTGAGAGCACAGACACTTGGGAAGCGGCCTCCACACCGAATTCACGACTCTAATGACCCTCTTCCGCCAAGTCCTTTACAGTTATTCCCACGCACCTAATTTGACAGTATGTTCCAAAAACGCAGCTTGGTTGACTCTTTCTAAGTTGTTTTCCTTTGTTTTCATAGAATCAGCAAACTTTTTAACCAATCATACCTCTGAGTTCCCTCAAAATTACTTATGCTTGTGTGAGCAGCAGAAACATGTTTGGGAAGGAACACAGCCGACTTTGGGAGGTGGAATGGGTGGGAGCAGCTGTGCCCGGTCAGCTGGGGAGCAGCAGCCAGTGGTCATAAGGATTGGCTGTACCCTGGACATCACCCAGTACATGTAACAAGGACATGCTTGTTCCTGAGGGGACCAGCATCGGTGGCTGTTCAGAGAGCTCCTGCTGTCCTTTGGAAGGAGCTCCTAGAGTCAGACAGGTGAGGATGGACAACATCCTAACTAGTTTTATAAGAAGAGTCTGCATCGCGTTCTCCGTGCACAATTTTCCCCTTCGTACCAGAGAGGGACAGACCTGGAGGTAGAAAGAAGGGACTGTCTTTGTTCCTTTTTGCTTTCTCTTCCCCTGGGTTAGGGAGGCCAGCTGCTGACTCCCCGAGCTGGGCCAGTGGAGCATTCTTATGCCAGGTAGACTCTCCACAGCCACTTGGCAGTCAGAGCAGCGGTGACTGGTCAGCCTACAGAATCACCCCCATGTGCAGAGTTTCAGGTGACCCGCTACTCAGGTGGGGACACTCGGGGCTTCAGCCCTGCTTCCTTTAGGGAGTGGATCTACTCCTTGCTCAAGGTCCTGGAAGGATTGCTTCCTTAGGAAAAAATGCTGCTAAAAATGCAAATGGTTTCAACATGGCTTTAGATGAATTCTTGGGTTAAACACCCGTGCCTGGTTTTTAAAGGGCACTAAGTGCATCGTCTCCTTCCTAAATAAGGGATGAACAAATCAACAAGTAATGAACAACTGTCTTCTCTCTAAACCGGGTGAATATAATCCTTCCACTTCTCCTTTTATTTATTTTATTTTTGTGGTCTGAGCATCCATTCCATTTTCCTTTCTTAAGTAGGTCATAGTATTTATCAAGATGACGATTATAGCACACAGCTGCTTTCTGGTACTGCCTCTTCTCTCTGCGGCCACGGGTGCTGTGGCCCAGAGGGGCGGGCGGCAGACACCAGTGGGCGTCCCTGGCCAGTGTGTCCTACAAAATGGCCTTGGAGAAAAGGACGCATGTCGTAAAACTATCCACTGTTTGAAGAGTCAAAATTCACATTAGTATAGTCAAAGCCTTGGTAAGTCTTAGAAATTATTCATCAATTTTAAAGTTTCAGTTGCCTTCAATGAAAGTAATAATATAAATAAAAAATATTTGTAAAAATTTAAGACTTTACAGACAAGGGTATGAGAACATGGCAGGAAGGCTACAAACCGCCCTGCAGGGGTTGTATTTGGAGATGTCACCACACTGAGAGTGGAAATGACCCAGGGTGGCCCTTCTTAGGGGACCCGAGCGGATTCTCCCTGGCTCTGTGATCAGCTCCCCTCCCTTCAGCCCTGATTTTTATTGTTGCTTTATTTCCGCATGGTGTGTGGCATGATTCCAAGTCCACGCTTCCTAGCTCCTAGGCGCTAGGGAATGGGGCTCATGGCCGGCGCTGTTGCCCACACCTGCACTGCCAACAACTCGAGCCTGTTGTCCACAGGTGAAACTGGAGGCACAATTAACCTGGGCCGCCAAGACTGTGTCAAGGGATGGATTTAGGAAGGAAAAGGCCCTGGGGGACCGGGTTACCTCTATCACCACCCACCTGGCTATAATGAGCAGAGAGAGTAAACACCTATTTTTTTCCTCATTCATGGGCTCCCCGAAGGGAATTTTTGTTGTTGTTATGGTCTTTCTTTATCTCAGGGATCTAGAATGATTTCTGAATACATAGAGAAAGAAGATGGGTGTTCATTAATTTATTAGTTTGTTCATTCACTGTTTATACACACACTGTTCGGATATCTACTGAGTGCCAAGTATAGTAACAGACCTGTGCTAGGCTTAAGGATTGAAAAGGTGCATGTGGCTTGACCCTTGTCTTTGAAAATTCAGTCCAGGCCCTCTTGCCTGGGCTTCCGGCAGCCTGGATCACCTTTCCTTCCTCTGTCCAGAGACCTCTTGTCTCAAGAGCTAGGTCAGCTGTCATCTCTGCAGTGAAGCCTCCCCTCACGCCACTCCCTGCAGCACACTTGGTTCAAGCGACTCTCTGATCAAGCTCCCAGGGGGTATCACAACTACCCTTTGAACGTCTAACTCCTTAGACTCCGGGCTCTTTGACAACAGGAAATGCATCCCAGCCACCTTTGTTTCTCCAGCCTGCAGGCATGTAATAAATGAATATGGGACCTTTCTTATCTTCTGGCTCATCTTTTTCAGTCTCTCAAGTCTATAGAAGGGAACAAATGATGAGACCAAAACAGAGGTTGATGCGTGTGTACCACTTTTTAAAAAATATTTTATGATCTCTCTTCTATATCCTCTACATTTGGAAAAACCACTCAATGTATATGGAATAGAAATTAAGTAACTATTCACCTAAAATTTTATTGTATAATGATTTGCATCCAGTGAGCACTCAATAAGTGTTCGTCACAACTATTAAATATGCTTTGATCTCATTAAAACTAGAATGGCTGCTCACTCTATGGAGGCCATTAACTACGCATTGTGTTATTAGTCCTTATTTTGCAAGGTTCATAGGTCATGTTTAATGGAGGTGCTTGCTGAGGTTGTTAGCAGTTACATAGATGACTTTGACTTTACAGATTCTATGACAGCCGTTGGGAATTAGTGCTGCATCGGGAATGAGTTATGGAGTTTCCAAGCTTTTGCTGTCCCCAGCGGCCAGATAATATTAAAGAAAGATTATTAAGTCACAAATTTTCTAAGGGCTTTTTTAATTAGCTAAATTTGACATTTTAAATAATGCTAGTAATTTTTGTGTCATAGATAAAGGAGATAATATAAAATTGAAGCTGAGAATCACTTCCTTTACATACCCAGGCAGGGCAGCCCTTGGAAAGAGATCACCATTTCTGGTTCAAAATACACCTCTGTGCCTCTCCCAACTTAAAATAATCCTCTGTGTGACCCGTGTCTGGAAGTGCTCCAGTTTTCCCACGAGGCCCTTGCAACCCACCACTAGTGCTGCGTTGCCCATTTCTTATTTTGAATTATGCCGCTGTGTTCACCTGCAGGGTAATCTGGCCGGATCATAGAACCCTGGATGGATTTTGGCTTTTCTCCCAGAGCAGAGAGCCCTAAGAGACCACCGATGAGGAAGACCAGGAGCCTCCTTGGCCCTTTTCCCTGAGTCCACACTCTCCTCACCGGGTTCTAAATCTCCCCCCACTTCAGTATGGAGAGTAGGTGCCCCCTAGGAAAGTGGGCTTGGCCCTGCTGCCAGATAGCTCACGTGAGAACTACCGTATTTTGTTGTGTATAAAGCTCTCTCGAGTATAATGTGCACCCATGTTTTCAGCCCAAACTTTCAGGAAAAGAAAAATCTTTTGTTTTAATTTTTTAATCCAATTATTTATTTATTTATATTTAGAAACAAAACTGATTATCATATTCCGAGGCAATATTTTGCATATGGATATTGTTACTGCTTTCTAGAGTTACACTTTTAATTCATGAGCATAAATAAAAGAATTAAAAACATTCAATAGATACAGAATTAGCACTACCCATGTATAGTGCTCATTGTTATTTTTCCCTAAAAAATTTGGGCAAAGAAGTGCGCATTATACAGGGCAAAATATGGTACTTTCAGGGTAGGATTTGGGGGGGTTTGGGTGGGGGAACTAACAGAAGGTTGGAGCTTCCTCTAGAGCCCCACATTCCCGCTAGTCCCCCCGCCTGTCTCTGTAGGCAAGGTTCCTCTTTTCTAGCATTTATGGCACTATGGCCAAGACCTCGTGTGTCCTTCTCCCTCGCTACTTTAGGAAGTCTTCAACATGAGCCATGTGTTCTCTGGCCCCAAAGTTCCCAAAAGATAAAACAATGTTGAATCAGTGAATAATTCTCTGGAAATGCAATTGCTTTCATTGAAAAGCTGCCAGCTCGTGGTTTGGGTTACTGTGTGCCGATTCCATACAGGGGCTCCTTTCTTCCTACCAAGTCATTGGGATTTGGATTACCTGGCTTTATTCACTACTTTTCCTCCCTTATAAGTTACAGGACAGTTTGGGCCATTCAAAACAAAAAAACAAACAAACAAGCAGAAGTGACCGAGTCCCCATTGCACTATTGGAACTGCTGGCCACAGAGCTAGAGAAAATAAACAATCGCTGGTCTCCATGGGTTCTTTGTTGGTGGTGGGAGAGCGAGGCATGAAGCCCTCGCACCAGCCCCACCGGACCCCTGGGGCGCAGACTTTACAGAACCCACGTGTAACAGCAAAGAATCACTGAAAAGAGGCACAGACCCAGCCTGGGAGATGCCAGGGCACTTTTAGGAGAAAAAGGTGCCAGAACTCGACTTTCGAGGCTACGCGAGGCTGCATGCCAGCCACAGAGAAGCGGAGGAGAGCTCTAGAGAGAGAAGGGAGTGCATGTGGTCCAGGAACTGCGAACAGGTCGGTGCTGGTGGAGTGGAAGGCGGAGCAGGGCTGCGTTGGAGAGCCACAGCAGGGCTCTTCAACCTCCAGGGGTGGGGACCCATAAAGGATTTTACACAGGGCATCAGAGCAGGTTTGCATTTCAAATAGCTCACTCTGGTGGCAGCGGGAAGGATGGATTTTAAGGGAGCCAGACTGGCCAGGAAACTAGATGGGAAATGATGGGAGCTGCAAACAGAGAAGACAAGGAGCAGTGGCCCGGAGGACTAGTTAGGAGGTCAGATTGGCTAGTGACTGAAGGAGAAGGGAACATCAAGTCATTGCTTTCCTCTTACTAAAGATTTAAACTTTGATCTAAATCCAGGGACTCTTTTCTGTATCTCTGGGAAGGAGCCTGAAGAAGCCCTAAACAACCAGTGATTTTTAAATGACATATGCTGGTCATATCCTTGTTCAGTTTCCATTTTCCCTAAATTGAGGCTCCTTTTTAATTTTCAGATTCACATACTGCTTATTTATATGACCATTTAAACTAGATTTATAGTTTTTACTCTGTTTTAAATCTAAGAAATGGGTATCAAGGATTGTATCAGAAGAGCAATTGTATCTGACTTACCAACTCCTAAACATTGCCCGTGAATAGCTCCCCCCTCCCTTCGCAGCTAGTCCCCCTCCCTGCGGCCTCTTCCCTGACACCCAGCATTGTCCTGGGCGCTGGGTGAGTGTCCCCCTTACAGCACAGACACCTAGCTAGACAGTGCCCTAAACGGAAGAACACTGAAAATAAATCAAAGTATTATACAGTCAAAACGTCTATCCCTGCAATGATGCTAAAATTCCAATTTAGTCACTTGTTGGAAGTGTTTATTGTCATGACAAAGATTTGAACTATGTCTCCGTATCTCTAAGGGGTAAAAGGATAAAAGTAGTATGTATTCCATGATTCCATGTTTTCACAAAAAAATAAATAATAAAGGCATAGAGATAGAGACTCAGAATATCCCATCTTCTTCACATTCTGGCTCTGTACCCCACACATGCGGACTCCCATGTTTTCCGGGGCCAGCTTGCATGTGGAACTCAGCATCTCCTTGAGTTCTCCAAACGATTTCATGTCACAAAAGCACCGCATCACCCTGGACTTTCCTGAGAACATCAGAAGAGAAAAGATGGAGAACATCCGCACCACCCCTCCCTTACGAACGGTGCAACAATCTCCGCGGATCCTTAGGTCCCTCCTTCAATATTCCTTTTAGGCCGTGTTTTCACTCTGGAACTTTTATCCTATCTCCTGCTTCTCATAACTTGTGAATTCTTTGCTGTGTCCTGCTCTGGGGACCACGGGCTCCTTACCCCTCATGTGCTGACTAACCCACCTCTGCCCCAGCTCTTGCCTCAGATATACATACATTCAAACTAGCCTGGGTCTCAAGTAAAAAGTAAATGTAACATCGCAACCTTGTACGCTCACTCACACACACATACACACACAGAGAAAGTTTAGTAAAACTGTACTTTAGCTTTACTATGGACTGTACAATCCGTAGTTTCTACTCTATGGCCTGCACATGATTCATAACCCAAAGTTTAAAGAACTTCCGTAGAGGTCCATGGAATGACCACAGCATTTCAGCATGCCCCTTCGGCATCTGCTCAGATTATCAAATTATTGCTTTCAGTCAGCAAGTGAATAGTTGTTTTCCATCTTGTTACACACCTGTGTGTGTGCCTATGAGCACATACACACACGTACCAGGACATACATGAGGATATTACAATACGTGAGCTGTCTCTAAGCAGGAGGGTTAGTGAGGAGTCGTTCTCTTCCTTCACATTTCCCAATAATCTCTAAGTGTGCTGCACCAAGCATGTGTCACGTGTTCCTTTTGTAAAAGGAAATGTAAACAGTAACATTTTAAAATAAAGAAAAAAGGTATAGGCTCAGCCCAAGTTCTGCCCAGTGTCTAAGCTGTCCCCGATGAAGCCCTTTGATTTCTCTGGCCCTGCCCCATACCCTTGCCTTACAATGACCCATCTTTAGCCCATGTCCCTCCTGCTCCTCAGCCTCTTCTTCTCGGTTTGGTTCATCTAAGTCCCAGCCCAGTTCTCCCTTTTGTCTGCAGTGAGGCTCTTAAATAGAAATCACAGGCTGAGAATCTCCATGAAACGTTTGCAAAAGTTGACGTGTATTCATTTCTCTTCTGGGAAGCAGATCCGAATCATTTCTGAGTGCCTGCACTCTGCCAGCAAGGTTCTGGATCCGGTCCTTCACCAGACTCTCGCGACATTGAAGGCTTCCTGGCCCACTGTTCTCTGCGCTGACCATGTGTGTTTTCCTCGTCTGTCTTGCTCCTCCCCAATTTCCTACTGCCCAGAACGGTGCCTGAAACCGAGCAGGCACTCCGAAAGAGGGACATGTTGGATGATTAGGCATTACGAAGCAGAAAATACATTTATTTTATTATCTCCATTTTTCAGAGTGGGTTAAGTTTCACGATGTTGCTTGAGGAAGCAATCAAAAGCATTCTGAGACTCTAGGAATTCAGTCTGAGGTTTACACTCAGTCTTGGGAAGAAAGTTGGTCCTGAGGCAGGGTTCGGTGTGGCACCCAGGGGACATCTGTCTCCCTTTCTCTCGGGCTGGACTCTGTGGTCACCTAGGCTGACTCTGACTCTCAATCCCACTCTTCTTGGCTGGCCAGAGGTCACAGGCCGGGGCAGCAGGGTCAGCGAAGTATAAAAGGCCGGGTCTCCTGTCTCTTCAACTAGGGAATGTGCAGCACCCTTTACTCACTCTCCCTTTCCCTTCATTTCATGTGGTTTGTTTTGTTTTTGAAGGTAGTTTTTCCACAGAAACCAGGCAGGGTGTTTAAACAGTAGGCTGATGTCTCCATGTAACATGTTGGCCCGCTGGGAGCTCCAAGAGTGTGAATCTCAAACCCGCCTCTGTACATTTCTGATGCCGAGTGAATGTTCTGGATGTAAGAAAATCCTGTTAAGAATGATCAGGTTATCCCGTTTTGCCATCAATCGTATTTGAAAATGTTAAGTTGGTAGAATTACTGCTGATCCTGGCTAAGGAGATTCTCTCCACTACAGCAAAATATTTGTAAAATCAGGTAATTCAGTCTCTAATCCAAATTCTATTTGGTGTGTTTTCTTGAACTCACATCTATGGCTGGGACTGTGTGTTTAAAGTTCAGCTTTGTGTGTGGTATTCCTGTGATAATTTCAGTACATGAAATAAGATGTTTATAAAAGCCAACCTGAGACCGATACTATACAGCAGTTTAGCAGCAAATTTCTACTCTGGGTATTTAACAATAATTGGGATCTTTCTATTGGCTTTGCATAAACTCAGATTAGTAGTAAAAGCTAAGCACCAGCCCATTTGGCAATCTCTTACACTCCAAGCAGTCACAAATTTGCTTTTGATTGTGCTTTTCTTCGCACCTAGCTCAGATTTTTGCCTGATGCTTTTTTAAATCCTCTAATTTACATACTGTGGTAAATTTAAAATGAGAACAGATGAAGGCTGCTAAACTTTTCTATTCCACTGATGAATATGGTATTTTGCTTCAACTATCTAGCTGTTATATATTCAGTGACCTTTAAAACATGAAATAGATTCTTCTTTTCATATACCTCACGCGAGACAGATGATCAGTATTGTCCTCTCGTTGAGACAAGGAGTCTGAGACACAGAGGCCAGCAGAGCACCTGGGACGCAGGCGCAACGGGGCTGAAACCTGCGGTTTCCCGCTCACAGGCCCACACGCGGTCATCCAGGCCCAGAGGCCTCTCGCACGTGTGGTTTTCTTGGCGCCGTGGGAGGTGAGGCAGCCATTCGAAATGCATTTTTCCTTGTCCTGCAGCCCAGCGCGCCACAGTCTACACTACTGCACCTTCAGGGTAGAGCGTGTTAGAACATATATTTGAAGCATGAATAAGACAAGAGTAGTGGGCTTTGAGTGGCTAATACGTATGTGGCTCCTGCTAAGTGTAATATGTTATCTCATTTATTATCGTTGCTAATAATAATCTTGTTCTTCAAAGGGGTGTGTGTGCGCTTTGATACCTTGGAGAGGCATCAAAAAGAAACCAGAGGCTGGCAGGCATTAAATCGGTAAAAGCAGATTTTATTCAGGAACTATCGCAATAGTGGGAGAGGCACCTCAGTATAGAACAGGGTTCAATTCCAAGTACAGCACAGAAAAGTGGGAGTTTATAGCCAAGGATCAGGGTAGGGGCAGATGGGTAGATAGACAATTACTAAGCAGCAGCTTCAGGGGTAAGGGGAGATTCTGGCTAAACCAACCTCATGGGATTCTCCCTGAAGGCAGGCCACAGAGATCATATACCAGCCTGGGGAAGGGAAAATAAAGGACTTTGATCAGGCATCTAGGTTGACCAGATACCTAGGGTGGGGGGTTCTCTCTGAACTGACACGATTCTTGCTAAAACCGGGCAGTGCAGGCCTGACAACAGCAGACACTGAACGCCAAGGCAAAGCCTGCTTGAGAAGAGGGCTCCATGGTGAGATGATGAAATCGCTGAGATTCCTGAAATCCTGAAACCCACACTGCCTCCTGGTCGCAGAGACCTGCCTTCCCTGCTGGGTGAGCAGCAGCCTGAGGGAAGAGCTCTTCACTTGTTCCTGTGTCCTACACAGAGAGCCACACAGCACACTGACCGCTTGTCCGCTCAGGATTTTAATAAACTTAACGAGTGTGCCGTCCACGGTGCCGGGGGTCTGGGTCGGTCAGAGAAAGCTTGCAAACGGAGCAGGAGATAAGTGCTGGGTGACCTGGATACCGTCCACCCCCGCACAACTTCATAACACTGTTCATTTTTGTCTCAATAATCAAAACCAATATTAACTTTAACATACACTATTTATGAAAAAAAGCGCCAAAATTCTTAAGATGAGAAAAATCTGAGGCATATTTTTAAAGAAAAGAACATTTTTAAAGGAAGGGAATCTTTCTATTTTAGAATGAAGGGATGAAAAGTTTGAAAAACTACAGCAAAAACGTCCTAGGGAATTTTGAGCTTTTACTTCTGCCAAACATGAAGAAGTGGGCCAACTGCTGACCAGTTAATTGCTTTGCTTCTGTCTGCCTTGATCACACTCAGGGGCGCTGGGAGACTGGAGGCTCCGGAACTGAATAAATGACCCTAATTCAAAGTGTCGTCCTCCAGATTCAGCTTGATAGAAAGCCAAGCTATTGTCATTCTATTTCACTTTCGGCAAACCCAATATATTAAATCCAAATTTAAAAAATGGGTGAGTTAAGTGGTCATTCTTCACTCAACAGCATGACTCGGTGTAGTGAGCCCCCCTCGTAATGCTTATAAACGCGATTCAGTCGATCAGGAAGCTCTGTCTGAGCCACATTTCACGGGCAGAGCACATTTGATATTGTTACCCAACAAGCTGGCAGTTTCAAATTTGTCCCTGTGTTTGCTTGGGTGCTGGGCTGGGCCCCAAGGAAATACAACAATGGGTGAGAGTGGTCTCCACGCTCAGGGCACACCTGTCTCAGGAGCAGGGACTAGCAGCCGGGGGCTGGGCTTCCTTCTTGGGCCTCGGGCCTCCTGGTTTTCTGTTCCCTCCCGCTGCCTGTCCATCAGGCGAAGCAGAGTTTGTCTGCATGCAAAGCCCTGCTCCTTGGTTTTCTCACTGCACGGGAACCCCTGACATGACTACCTCTGAGAAGAGTAGTCAGGTCCTATGGTTGTCCTTGCACTGGCCCTGACCAATGGGGAAATTCCTTTATTAACTCTGTGGCTGGCCTGGGTCATGCAGGTAACTCAAGGTCACTGGGCCCTTCAGGTTGTTCAAAGCTAACAGCTGTGGGGGTGGGGAGGGGAAGGGGGCATTTCAGGAGCTTAGTTTAAGGAACCTGCAGAAATATAGTCTGATGACAAATTTGGGGCTACAGAGGCACCATACATAGTATTTTTTTTAATGGGCGAGTCTAATTGTAATGAAACCATTATGGGAGAATCTACTTAGAGGAAATGATAAAAGAAATCCAAATGAGCTGTTAGCTATGTCTGTAAGTGTTTTCATATAAATATAGTATATAAAGAAAACCAGTCTTTTAGCTTTTATTTTTATCCCAATATGCCAAGGTCAAAGGGAATCATTCCTAGCACTTAAAAAAAGGGAGGGCAGGGGAAATAGTTTACTTGTTTGTTTTTGGTGAGCAGGGAAGGGATTTTTGGTAACAGTTTATTATTTCATAATTTCTTTTTATGGAAAGGAGCTTATAAATATTCAAATTCACTGTGTGTCTCTTCTGTTATCCTGAGGACATGAGAGAAACGTCATTCTTAGTGTCTCATCAGCAGTGAAAATTGTCACAAAACTAAAACCAATTCATTTCACTGTCCACATTGTTCAATAGTTCTTTCCTTTTAGCTTGATCATTTATCGCGGGCAATTTCAAATGCCACAGAGAAGCCCTGCAGAAAATACTGTGTAGGGAGAGAGTCCACCCTGACAGGCTTTGCTGGGCCCTTCCGTTTCCCCATCTACACTGGCTCCCCATTGCTGGCTGGCGCCACACACCGAGAAGTAGTTTTCCAAGTGCAGTGTCCTCATTTCTGAGCTTCCTGCTGGTAGCAGCCCTTGTACAAACGTGACATCGATAACGCTAACGGCTGATGGCAAAGCACAGCCTCCGTGCAGTCCAGTTTCTCATTAGTTTAAAAACAACTTTTGTTTTTAACACACTTATTTCAGTCACTCAACATTAATTCTTAAAAGAAAGATCAGTTCTGCGTGTCCATTGTTGCAACCTCAAGTATGCTTTGTGAATTCCAGGCGCACTTCCTAACGCCTCTGTTAAGTGGTTATCAAGGGTGGTGGTTATTATTTACAATTTGAGGAAACCAAGAGACAGGGATTTTTTTACTTACGCTGGGAGACAGCGCTGCTGCTAGACTGTTGTTATGTGTTTTCTTCGTTTTGGCTGCAATCGCCAAGATATCTCTCTGTCTCCGTCAGAATATAATCAAGTATCCTGGCACGGATCTCTCTGTAGCAACTTTCGGGATCCATTTCGAAATGAAGGCTCAGGAAGCACAAGACAGAGTTCTACTTGCTCTTGACCTTTGTGCAGGCCTGAGCAAGTCACTACGTTGAGCAGATAATCCTGGGGAAGAAGTCTGACTATTCAACAAAGACAATCTTGAGATTTTCGCTGTAGGAGAAAGGTACCCACACGTCAGCCACCCTGGCCCAGAACCCTGCATCTGCTCTCATTCTGCGCTTGGAGTCTTTGCCCTGCCCCTCCTCTCCACCCCTCAGTTTCCCGAGTTTGGCAGCCGTTGAACATTGCGTGAAACTCCTTGCTGCCACGTGCACATTTCCTGGCCCTCCTTACAGTAACAATAATTACTATGTAGCCTACAATTATATCATGCAACATATAATAAATGCACAGTAATGTTTATCATGATAAGCATCATTAGGGCAGCAGTAATTTTAGGTAGTACTTACGATGCACTGGCCATTGTTCTTTTTCTAAGCATTTACCTTAATTAAGATGTTTAATTCTCGTAACACCCCTCCAAGGCAAGTACTAACATTGTCCGCTTTTTACAATGAGGCACAGCAAGGTTAAGAAACTGGCTTGTGGCCAGCCATCAGACCCAGGGCAGAGGCAGGACCTGAGCCTGGGGTGTCACTCCCGAGCCTCTGAGGAGGGGATGCTGAAACGAGGGATCTTAGAACTATTTTGGTTCCCTTAAGAGCGAGGTTTTTTTTTTTAAATCTCCTCCTGTAAGTTCCAGTAAGGTATGGCATTACATTATGTCCCTGTTCTCTGTACTTTGAACTATGTTCCCGTCACTAAAGTGCCACAATTGTCCCACAAGGAACGTCTGATCAGTTTCTGAATCGAGTCCTAATCTACATGCCTTACCCATCTGTGCCTTACACATCTGTGCCTTCACATCTATGCCTGCCTTACACATTTGTGCCTTACACATCTGTGCCTTACACATCTATGTCTTATACATCTGTGCCTTCACATCTATGCCTGCCTTACACATCTGTGCCTTACCCATCTATGCCTTCCTGACATATCTGTGCCTTCACATCTATGCCTGCCTTACACATCCATGCCTTACACATCTGTGCCTTACACATCTATGCCTTCCTGGCACATCTGTGCCTTACACATCTGTGCCTTCCTTACACATCTGTGCCTTCCTTACACATCTGTGCCTTACCCACCTATGCCTTCCACATCAGTGCCTTCCACATCTATACTTTCCTTACACATCTGTGCCTTACACACCTATGCCTTCCACATCTGTGCCTTGCTTACATATCTTAAGCAATAGTACCTTCTGTCTCTACGTGAACATCTTATATTCTGATTGGTAGAATAAAATGTGGGAGAGAAAATAAAATATTAACAGTTTCCAGTATGTTTAATGGTACCTTAAATTTAAGCCAGACTGATGAACAGTGAAAAGAAAAAGAAGAGAAGCAATCATCTGAAAGGGGAGAACGGCAGACTTTTCTCCATAACAAGACACGCCCTTCCTAGTTACTGACAGTTCGCTCTGACATTACCCCAGGCTCTCCACACCAGCCCTCCAAACTGCGTCCCAGCTCACAAGCGTGCAAACTGAGGTGCCAAGGGAGGAGACACGAGCGCAGCCGTGCAGCCCACAGGAGACGCCACTAGAAGTGAACAGGTCTGCCCGATGCTGAGCCTGTGCTGCGCTCCGATACCTCGCTGCCCTTCTGCCTCCGGACAGAAGGAGGGCCGATGGGGCTGAGTACCGGGGGCTTGTCGAGATGCAGTCAGAGGGAGGAGGCCTGAGGAGTGTTGCCAGGAAGAAAAGTCACTGAAAAATCAGAGAAGTGTTGTCGAAAGGCTGGGGGAGGAAGTAATTGTACACAAAAGGAAATCAAATACACCACCTTTTGAAAGACTGGGAAGAGTGATGGTCAAATACTTAGGAAGTTTCTAGTGAGAAACTTCTTCTGCACTTGCTTTCGGGTCTGTCAATGCTTTTCGTTTATGGCCACTCAGTGGTGATGTGGTCATTTCCAACTTTTTAGGAAAATTTTGTGTCAACAAATATCACTATTACACCAGTGTTTATTACATATATGTCGTATGTTGTTGTCTTTGAAAGGCTGTCTCTGCCTTTCTTTCTTCTGTTGCCATAGCAATATTAATGTTATTGATCTGGGTGGAGCATGTCATTCACCGGTGTGGCACAAATTAGACTTCTGGAAAAATCTATTTAATAAAGCAAGTTTTTCAGGTGTTAATAATGTGCATATGGTATGTATGAAGATAGTCATCTCATGTAGAGACCTCTACTTAAGGTAATTTATAAAGAGCCACATTTTTACAAATGCAAGTTTCTTACCTTAAACACAAAGTTTGCGCAGTGGACGCTGCTCTGTATAGGAGGATCTGTAGGATCCGCAGGAGCACATTTGTTAGTTTCCCTGAGCCACAGGTGAGGACGGAATGGGTGCCAGCCAAGGACAGTCACTCTGAGCGAGCCTCACCTGCAGGTCGCTGATCACCACCTCAACAGGGTCAAAACTGTGAGTGTCCTGTTCACAGAACATTGAAGCAGGTCAGTCCTGAAGACCATCCACTTGGACATGTTAACACAGACTAAGATGATTCAGAGGATAAACAGCCCAGCTCTCCATTCCTGCGAGCCAGAGATATTCCAGGTCCAGCCGGCTGGGGCCAAGCATGAGCAGTGCCCATTCATTAGTAAGAAATGGGTGAAAAAGTAGGGGGTGGAGCTTAATTAACTTTCTTTCAATAATGCCCTGATCCCACAAATAAGCTCCCAGTCTCCCGGGACAGTTTTTTCTCCTGTTTCCTATTTGCATGGCCCTCCCCCTGCCCCCTGCTGGGCAGATTCCTGGGCTTCCTGAGTTTCTCAGGTGGTTGGAATCAGTGCCCATCAGCCTTTGCCCCCAGCACACCTGAGAGGCATCGCAATTCCCAGCAAGGCACTGCCTGTTGCATCTCATTGCTTAATCATTATACCTACTTAGAACATTGTCAGCTGTTGAGAAAAGGTAATTATCACCAGTCAAATGAAAAACACTTTTCTGGCTGCCTTATGGATACAGATTTTACTGGTACCTTGATACATAATGAAGGCTGATAGCAAAACTTTTGCTTGTCTCTTCTTCAAGCCACAGCTGTTTCCCTGCTAAATTCATCCCATCTGTCTTCCCTTCCGTAAAGCTGTAGGCAGTATAGCATAAGTACAGAAGCAGTTCAGTGCTATTTTGGATAAACATAGCTGAAATTTGAATCTTTGCCATTTGCGATGCACACATTTTGTTTTACTGCTGTAAAGAGAGCTGTCAAAATACAACTACATGGATAATTTACTAAAATACAGTCAAATGTAAGGCTGATCAAAGGGAAAGAACGTTGGGTCAGTCCGACTGTTGCAGACTGGGCCCCGAAAGGCGACCCCGACCTCGTGACCTCAGGGAGGCGGGCCGGGTGGAGAGACGGCTGAGGTCCTCGCTGCTGCCCTGCAGCGTGGCATTCAGGGCTTCCCACGTCCTGTAACTGTCCGTGGCATGACTGGCAGAGTCTCTGAGAGTCTTTAGAAGTCCACTCTCTTAGGCTCCGAAAAGATTTGCATCAATGGGAAACATTTTCACCTTCTTGGCACATCCAGTTGGGTTTGAGCTACACATTCTACTGTGTTTCGAACTGGCTGACACTGAGCCCTTTGCTCCCGGTGAGAGAGTCTATTTTATTTCCACCTCGTCCTTTATCTCTGGGCCATCCATGCATGTAAATGTTCCCTTGTGCATTTTTCAGTCAACACACACAATGCGTCAGAGTCCATGGAGGTTTTCTTGAATGAAGTCCTCTTCTGAATTCTAAGACCCCTCCCTCACCCCAGCCCATGTGCCTCACAGTGCCGCACAGTCACTGCTTTCTTTTTCCTCACATGCAAAGGTCTTTTCTGGGTGCAAATGGGTTGAGATCTCTTTGAGGGAGGGTCCAGTATTTCATAGATTTTGGTGGCCCCAGTGGCTAGAGCTCAGCAATATCGATGGACTTCTGTTTAACTAAGGTGACTGAAACACATCATCTTCAGCATGAGACCATTAAGTGATCCTCAATCCAAAGTTTAGATTTAACTCGTCTCCCTCCCACCAGTGAGGTTGCTCTCCTACCAGGTTCCTAGAAGCATCTTTGCAAAATTGCCACATGCGGGTCCTGTTAACAACTCTACCACCTCCTCGAGGCAAAATCTTGCCTGTCTTGCTCTCCACTGTTTCCCAATAGCCACGAGAAATCACATGGTGGCCATTTGGTAACTATTTGTCGAACAGACGAATGAGTAAATAATAAAACGAACGACTATCGGGGCATTTTCTTCACACTGCCTTGAAGTCCCTGCCTCTTGGTCAGCTACACAACACGAGCATCTATAAGCGTGGATGATATTTAAGCACACAGTTTTAGCAAAATCAAAGTGCTACTAGGTTTCCAGCTACTGCCAATGAAATCCCCAATGAAATTCTAGAAAATCCCCGTTTTTCTAGAAAGTCCCCAAGGCCTTCTATGCACAAGGCATAGACCTCTTTCATCTAGTTTTAATTTAGAAAAAAAAAAAAAAAAAAGTCCAGGATCTTTGGAATGCAAAAGTAACATGAGTGTTCCAAAGGCAACCAACTTACTGCTTCAGCCGAGCGTGGAAATGGCAGCTCTTGCCGCTGGTTCTTTGAAAGCCATCTTTGTGAGAGGTGTGAACAGATCTTTCAATTCACACTGGGTGTCCCCTGATCCTGGGCCAACAGGTGGTTTAGAGGCTCAGCCCCGTGGACGGTGATGTTGTCCTTCTATCTCCTTCTTTCAGGCACTGGGCTGGGATCAGCCCCTGCTTGCAGGGAGCTAACATTTTAGTGCAGGGGACAGATAGTCACAACATGCTGTGGTAAGAGCCACAGTGTGGAACACGGAAGAAGGAACAGGTGAGGGGTGACCAGAAAAGAGGAGTGATACTTGACTCCTAAGCAGATGCAAGGTGTGTGTAAAGAATTCTCTGGATTCCACATTTTGAAAGACCATTTTAGACTTAAGACCCAAGATGAGAAGCAGCATATGACTTCTGCTTGACCATGCTTCTATTGCCAAGATCATGGTGTGGTTCTGTCCCTCACTGGACCTCCTGCTGACCCCGCCAGCCAGCCTGGACTGTCCCTGTGGCTGCCCAGCCCCACAGACCACCCCGACTCAAGCCACTCCTGGCGTGCCTGTGCACCACAATCCAATGACAGCACAGACTCACAGGCTGATTTTTATTTGGGGAGGGAAAAAATAATACACATAAAAATACTGCTGATATGCCCTGACTGGTGTGGCTCAGTTGGTTGGGCCTGCAAAGCAAAAGGTCACTGGTTCGATTCCTAGTCAGGGCACAGGCCTAGGTTGTGGGCCAGGTCCCCTGTCAGCGCATGTATGAGAGGCAGTTGATCAATGTTTCTCTCTCACATCGGTGTTTCTCTCCCCCTCTTTCTCCTTCCCTTCCCCTCTGTCTAAAAATAGATGAATAAAATCCTTTAAAAAATAGTATCTGTAGTAACATAACTCGTTAAACTCGCCACTTGATGAGTTTTGCGCATTTTCCAGTAAACTATTGACACTTTTTCTCCATCTTCACGGTAACTCTAGAGCCTATGCCTTTGACTCCGTTTGTACGGGAGCTTCTGCTGCCGTCTGTGATAGAGGGGGGACAGCAAGACCATTCTGCCAATGGGCACATGCCCATGCAGCCACTCAAGTAGGAACCGACGTGAACTCAGTGTTCCTACAAGAGCCCACAGATGCCACGGCTGCTGCCTACAGAGAAGGCTGGAGCTCACCCTTCATTCAGAACCTGGCAGAGCAAGCTGAGTCGCCGCGGTTGGGTCCTCTCGACCGGACACTGCTAACACAGTTGGACAACGTGAGGTTCAGAGGGGAACAAAGGTGGCCACCGAGAGCTAATGTGACCCTGATTGACAGTTGATCCTCAGAGTAACACTTATTTTTGGAAATCCCCATTTAAAACATGCATTGGTATTCGGTGGTACTTTAAAATTTCTTTCTGAATGGTGCATAGTCAGGCTTTCCAGTTATGCTAATTGTTCACAGGGAGCTCACATTCTCTGGGTTGGGCTGGTGGCTATGTTGTGAACTTGAACCTTTGTATGTACCACTGTTTATTTTCACAGGAAGTCACAGTTAGTGATTGTGTCTAGTGTTCAAGCAAATTGAACACTAGTGGGTTCACCTAGCTGGAATTTGATTTGAAAGGGACAAGACCAATGAATAGCTGTCTGAGACTGTACTGAATAATTTCATTGAACAAGTAAGCCTGCTCCCACTTAGTTAACTGAGATGTCAGGTGATTACTAAAAAAATCCAATTAATACACATTATTAAGCATATTTACACACACTGAACTATTTCAAACCAGTAATGCTGGAATAAAGACAAAATAATACTGTGTATTTACATAACGCCATAACACCTTTTATTAGAAAAACCGCAAGCCTTCGCTAACTTCCTAAACGGCACAACACCCGGTGAGGTGTGTGGGAAGGAAGGTAGAACAATAAACAAGAAGTGGATGAAGCAGGACAGGCAAGCGCGCTCACGCGGTGGGAAAGGCCCCTGCTGGATGGCCCTGGCATTCGGAGGAAGGCAGCCGAGACTGGAGGTGCCCGTAAACATTGCAGGCCACCACGGGCTTCGGGATGCCCCTGACGCTGCTCGTGTGCTGTCTGCCCATCCGAGCCTGGAACCTGCGGTTCACTTGCATTGCGTTGGCTGTGGTGATAAACCGAAAACATTCGCGGTTAAACCTGCCATCGACTGTGGCAGCAATTCCTTCCCTGTCCCCAGGCCCAGTCAAGTATGATTTCCTTTATTATTTCCTTAACCAGAATTTTTCTTTCTTAGAGTGTGACAGTCCTTTCTCTGGAGACGTCAGGCCCGTGCTAGTCAATGGGAAGGGTGTGGTGAGCCCGGTGCCCTCCGGGAGGGTCAGGGTCGATGGGGACAGAGTGGAGCCCGGGCCTGCCTCAGCGGCTGCCTTGCCCAGAACGTCCCATGAGGGGCCTGGCCTGGCATGTGAGCCCTGAGGACGGCCCGGGGCTTTGGGGGGCCCAGGGGCAGCTGGGAGCCTGGCGCAGCTTCGTGCCCGGAGAACCAGCAGGGAGGCGAGAATGTCAGCAGACTGACAGGGACGGTGCATTTCACATTTAGATTTACAAATACCGGAGATGAGCATTAGCACCTCTGAATGAATTGTGTATTTGATATTCTACTGGAATTTCGTGAAGTTTAGTGCTGTAACTTAGTGCTCACTCGGTTGTGCTCCACAGTGGGTTTATTGACCTGTTCAAGAGGAGAAAAGAAAAGAGGAACTTTCTGTCTATAAGACTTTCTCACAATCAAGTCTTTATTTTGGCTTAACCTTTCAGATTTGGGGATAATTTAGGTATCACAGATACCCATGATAGGACAGCTTTCAGACACTATAATTTAAGTGTCTCTGAAATGTAATAAATAGAGCTTTGTCTGGGTTTGAAAATAATGTTTTCTTCCCAAACAGCTGTTCATTTGTATTAACAATTTCCTCTGCCTCCAGAAGCGCAGCATTTCTTTTTTATATATAATCTCATTTCCCTTCTCATCATCCTCGCTGTGTTCAGTCAGCGGTTGTGGTGGTGTTTCTTCTGTCCCTTGGCACCACGGGCAGATGACAGAGCTGACCTCGGTGCTTCCAGAAGAGGAGAGAGCAGTTCGCCCTACCCTATTCCTACCCAGGCCTTCACTTCGTATTTTAGCGAGGCTGGCTGATTTCACCGCCTTTTGCATTCATCTGAGATTGCTTCCAAATGCAGTATGAACACAACTTCGCCCTGGTGTTTAGTTGGCAAAGCAAAGGATCCTTGGTTTTTTATCTTGGGGTCCCCAATTAGCACCCGAGGTGGCAATTTATGAGGCTGTGAGGGAGATGGTGAGAATTAATTATGAGCTCTGGCTACGGTGGCTACTGAAATATGTCAGATCCCGGCCCCTCCCCTGAAAGGGGTCATGACCCACTTGGGCCTAGAAAAGACCTTTGCACCCGGGGAAAAGAGAGCAGTGACCATGGGGGGTGGCGAATAATTATATATCCTAATGGCCTTGTGAGATGGATGGGCTGGACAAGTGCTGTTAAAATTATATTCTACTTTGATGTCACCAAGTTCCCATGGCTGGTCGGCTGGGGACCGTACCCGCTCCCACTGAACTGTCTGAGAGTGACCAGGGGGAAGGTGGTTAAGAGCATGGGTTCTAAATGCGGACAGTTTGCCTTCAAACACCAGCTCTCCCTCTTCCGTGCTGTGTGGTTTGGGACGAGCTCTTTAGTGTGGGCCTGCACCTCTTCATCCACAAAATTATGGCAGTTATGTTAGCCATACGTCACAGGCTTCTTAAAAAGATTCCATGAGTTATTACACAGCAATGTTGAGAACGGTGCCTGGAATAGTAAGTGCTCAGCGAGTGTTAGTTGTGTGAGTTGCTAAAGTTACGAGGAACACTAACTATGTCATAGGAAATCGGGGCTTGTATTACAACCCAGGCAGAGAATGTTAAACAGGTCCCATTCCGAGTGGATTAGCTGGTTTGGGAAAGCTCACCCAGCCAGGTCTGATAGGGGAGGGCAACCCTACCTACACCTTTAGCAGATTTGGAATAAAACGGTATTTTTGTTCTCATGCTATACCCCAGGACCATTCCAGCCTAGGGAACTAATGAAAGACAAAGAGTTTCAAATGTCTGCCTCTGGTGGCACTCTCAGTGGGACAGTTTACACACAGGTTCCCGCTCCTGGTAGACTGAGCGCGGCCTCGTAACGAAACATCCCAAGTCGTCCTGGGAAGCCGTCAAGATTTATATCTTTTAGGTTTGAAACTGGGGTGGCGCGACATTGTGCTTACACGGTGCTAGATTCCAAGGAAGAGTCTCCATTCACAATCTAACTGCTGTCGATCACTGCCTGAAAACGTAGTCAGAGATTTATGGATTCAGAAGCATGGAATGAGAGCAAAGGCTTTGGTTTGCTTGCTAGTTTGCCTGTCTGTTTGTTTGAAACCCTATTCTGCTTTGAACTGGGTGGAAGTCAACAGTGAAATTAGGAGCCAGGAAGCTGTGAGATTAGAGGGGAGACCAGTGTGGGGGGGCTTGACCCTTAGGTAACAGTCAGGTCCGGTCAGATACAGGAGATGCAGGGAGGGAGAGAGCAGCAGATGGAGAGAAGCCCATCTGAGATGACAGTCCCTTGTCCCACCACATCCGAAATGAGTGTTTGCGGGAGCAGTGCGGTGGCTGCCTTTGGAGACAGTCGTCTGGGTGGCACCTGTGTGCACCATAAATCCAGGCTTCAGCTCATCCACTCCCACTTCCTCATGTCAGCGTCTGGCCAACCACCTCCAAATGTTCTAGCATCCCTAGCAAAGAATTTTGATTTGGAAGCCTTCAATGGATAGTCAGTTTATATTGAAAGACTCTTCTCTTGACAAGACCTGGCTGACAATTTCCGTGACCTCGACTCCAATTCCATATGTGCAACGACAGCTTGGTCGGTGCGTGTTTATGTCTGCAATGCATTCAAGAGCACCTGCCCTGTCCGGCCACCCAGTAAAGAACACTGCCTTAATTTTTCACGGTGCTGTGGAGCTCCCGGCACCCAAGCTCTCCCTGAGTGTGCATGAACACAGGTGAGATGAGAACCATGCGCTCTATAGAATTTGGTAGCTTACCTGGAATTTTGGAGAGGACAAGGATTTTCTATGCTAGGAGACTCCCTTGTCAAATATCCTGTAGCTTTAGGTACATGCCACCCGAGGACATCGTGGTATACACAAAAGGGGACAGACTTTAAACAGAGGAATCCGGCTTTCAGTCCTGTCTGCACCATTTTCCAGCTCCTGTTAGGATCGTGGGTTTAGAAGGCAGACCCGGAACTGCGCTTCAGCTCAGCCACCTGGGCAACATGTCGGTGGCATCGCTTCGTCTCAGTTTGCTGTCTGTAATGTATGGACCATGGTGATATCAATAACACTTCCTCAAAGGGGTGCTGTTGCGGCTTTTAAAAATGGCTGGAAAAGCACTTAGTGTAGTAGCTGCACACAGAAAGGGCTCAGTAAATAACAAAGTAGAGAGGACATATTGCTATCGCTTTAGTTGTCTCGTTGATTCTCCATGTCACCGTTCACTGGATGGAAGAGACGCCCCCTGTGTTCCACAGCTGTTGTTGGAGTTGAAGGAGCTAATGTACGTGGAAGCGCTTTGTAAATGCTCCGAAACCCTCTATCAAGAATAACAACCTTGATATTTTCATTTATTGAGAATCTACTTAGTGCCAGGCCCTATACAAACTATGATTCTCACGACAGTCCTGAGAGGTGGGTATTATCAGTTTATGTTGGAAATGAAACAGGTCTGGAAAAATTTGCCTGGGATCACTCGTGAGATTTCAACCTAGATTTTTTTCTTAAAATTTAAACTCATCATTCTACATAGGCACAGCTCAATGACAATAATAGAATTGTTCATAATAGTTAGTTGTTCCTGCTGGTGATGGAATCCGACTCTTATCATCTAGTCTGGACTGTTGTATCAAATTCAGTAGCACAGCATACACCACATGCATTGTGAAATGCACTTAATAATGCATACTCATTCACCAGCCTGCAGAAGTATCCACCCCCTGAACCCTAGGCAATGAAGGAAGTTCCAAAAAGGAGGTGTCAGCAGGTCCTAAGCGATGGCAGTGTGATTGGAACACATGTCCCCAAGGTGACTAGATTGAAAGGCATACTTTTTGAATGGATGCATGCTGCTAGCTTTATTAAAGTGGTCAGTGCTTTTTTAGTCACTCGTCATGTTTTTATATTTCAGTTACATGAATTTTCATTCATATTGTAGATTACAAGGAAACAGAATTGACAATCGGATGCCCCTGCCTGCACACAAATTGTACCTAGCTTATTGCTCACCAGCCAACAGCGACCTGCTCAGCAGGCACCCGGACCCTGGCAGATCCATAAGGAAATGTATCTGTCAGTGTACCTGCCCTGCCCAGAGTCCAGGGCTGGAGCGGGAGAGGCCTAGGCTTTGCTTTGGCACTTCCTAACTGTAAAGTTTCATGAAGGGCTTCTATTGTCCTTCCTTCCTTCCTTCCTTCCTTTCTCTTTCTTTCTCTCTCTTTCTTTCTTTCTTTCTTTCTTTCTTTCTTTCTTTCTTTCTTTCTTTCTTTCTTTCTTTTTAGTTCTTTCTAAGCCTCAGTCATCTCATCTGTTAAATTGGAATAACAACACCTTTTAGAGTTTCTGGGCAGGTAAAGGGATATTTTATTTAAAGTAGTCAACACTCAAAAAGATATAGCTTCCTTTTCACTCGTCTTTGTTTTTTTAAAAAAAGTCTGCTTTTGCAACAGTGGAAGATTTGCTTTTTGCTTTTTTGCTGTCTCACATTTCCATGGACCAACACATGGTTCGGAGAAATTTACCAGCAGGTAAGAAACTTAGCATTTCACCTGCGGCCAAGATGGTACCGTCCACAGGACCGTCCCATCTGCAAAGTGCCCTCCCCCGACATGAGGAGCCCAGGTCCCCGTGTGACAGAGGCTCCCACAGCTGCCCCTTGCCTGAACCTGCGTTTCAGGTTTTGGCCCCCGAAGCCAGCCAGCATCCTGGCCTTCATCACTCACGTGTGTCTACCAGGTTTTACTTTTAGTTTGGAAGAAACCCATAATTCTCACCTGTGTCTTTTTGATTCCTGGCCTGATAGAATATTTCAGACTATTTTTCTAATCCTCTCTCCACCCCCAACTGCTCTGAGTTACAAATGGCCAGATTTCAGTCATCAGGAGGGTAGAATGTATTATTTTTTTGCAGCCTGTCTTACTGGGGGCCAGATTCCAAGGAGGCAGCCCATGTGCTCACAGGCCAGGACAGCCAGGATTTCAGCAGTGTCAACAATCTTTGCTCATCATACCAAAAAAGCAGTGTGTCGTGCCGACTCATTAGCATACAGCCGCACGTGCTTGCTAACAAAGCAGGCTCCGGGTATCTGCTAGTTTCTCAGCGAGTCTGTCTTCCTTGACCAAAGAGAAGAGGAAAAATAGCTCAGCCCAGGGTGCCGTCCCCGTCCCCGGTCCCCTGTCCTCGGGGCAGAAAGCAGCACAAGGATCCCCAGAGGGAGAACTTTGAAGTGGTTTCCAAGTAATCATCCTTTGGAGAAAGGAGACCATCCACCCTTTGTTTTTCTAATCTCGTTTCAAATCATTGACAAGCAAATAAATCTCCATGTTGTCTGGTTCAAAAAAAAAAAAAAAGATCGAGCCCTGAATCTTTTCGATCATCCCTTTCCCAGTTTTGTTTGGTTAGAGATGAGCTTAAAAAGAAATCCCTGCCTGGACAGAGGTCTACATGGGTGCCCTCCTCTCGGTCTGTCTCTCCTGCCCCCTTTTGTGGGGGGGGGGTGGAGGGAAGAAGAAACGTACAAGCAGATGTGCTGCTAGATCCACAGACTTCTGCCAACCATATGGCATCTTAAAGAAAGATGGTTGGAGCGTCTGGATTAGCAAAGAGTCGGGATGGGAAGCCATGTGTCGTGTTGGTACAGGCAGTTGTTTGAGCTCTCTCTAAATGGCTTCAGGAGATTGTGTAATGGAACAAATGGTCCTGCGAGCCCAGGAACAGCCTTGCCGCTGCTGGAGAGGCAGTTGGCCCTCGGGCGGGTACTGCTTCCCTTCCCCCCACCCCCCAGTATTATGTATTCTTCTTTGAGTGTTCTTCAGACTCTGAAAATCAACTCAGAAATTTGCAACTTACAGTTACGCTCATGGGCTCTCCCCACGCCTGTGTCCCCTTTCTCTCCCTCCCTCTGAGCTGGTGATTAACAGCGCTCCCTCTGTCCAGGTCTGTGCCCTCCAAGGCTCTCTGCAGGGGTGCGGGCTCTGCACACCAGCCTCGGGTGACAAAGGCCCTTCTCGGGGAGCTTGTCCAGCTCGTGGGGGCATGTACCCTCCCACCAGAACTTTCAGAAACCTCAGGGGATGGAAAATCTGTTATTTCTTCGTGAGTCCACTAAGAGTTGTTTATGGTCCCAGGTGCTGAGCACATGAGAGATGGTCCCATTTGCTATTTTGGACCTTGTGTGTGACATTTTTTTAAAAAAGTATATTAATTTCACAGTGGTGGGCTCTTTGGACTTTCAGGTCACACATGCCCTTTGCTCAGCTTTGCCCAATACAAAGTGTAAATACAAGTGTGAGAACTGAGACACTGTGTACCGGCGGCTCACGGGTCAACGGCTCTGACTATTCGTACATATTTTGGAGAGTCTGAGGCAGAAGGAGCCCAGCAAGAGCAGGTCTTTCCAGTTTGTTCTCTTAGCCAAATTCTTCGGACATTTCTACCACATTTTAGGGCAACCAGACCTTATTTTGCTGCCATTTCAAGGCCGTCACACATACAGTGTAGTACCTTTAGCAGCTAGAAAAGTTAGGTCCGCCTCCTCGGTGGGACAGATGCTGGACTCTGAGGCTGCAGGTGTACCTTGAATTGTGGTTAATGGCAGGTGAAATGACCAGTTGATGCTGTCAAAGAACTGGCCCATTTATCTGACCAAACCACTCAACCAGCGTGCATGCAGTGGTCAGCATGGGCTTAGCTGCGCCCCACGGGGCGGAGCATCCTGCACAGCCACACCTCCTGCAGGGTTTCAGTGGGCACCTGCACCTCACAGGCAGTGAGCCCACCTGTACAGGCCCCAGAAAATGGGATCCGGTAAGAAAGGCAGCGTCCAGGTTTCAAATGAGTTAGGTGTGGTCAACTGTAGGCAACAGCAAGCTACCATGTCTACGACCTCTTCCATCCAAGGTACTTTGGGCAAGAAAAATACATTCTAATTTTTCTTTTGCTGGGTAATGAGGTAAAGGCTTCCCTTAAAAGAGAAATAAATGAAACCTGGAGCAAGTGTGACCAGGTAGGTAAAAAAGGCATAGGTTCTAGAAATCTGAATGTCTTCCACCTGTCATCATTTTTATGCACTTGTGCCTGAGGCTAAAGGATTTTACTGTCTTAGACAAGGTCATTTGAGAACGTTTCAAGATGGTTACCAACTTCTTTCATAAATAACCGTTTTCTGCAGAGATAACGATGTCACCCAGTGATTTCAGATAAACTGCTATTTCAACTTTGTGAATTCTTTGTATTTGTATTAAAAATTATTTGTCTCATCCACATAGGTTAAAATATATTATTCCCTGTGTTTTGTTTTTTTTTTTTCAGAGCCGGTTTCATTCCAAACATGTTAAGTGTTAGGATGTTCTCCCTTTGTCTTCTGAATGTAGGATGGGGGGCAGGGGGCTGTCACTGGGAAGCACAATTCTCAATGTTACGTATCAAATGGAAGAAATTACCACTTTAATCCCTTTTACCTTCCAAGTGTACATGGTCCCAAATTTGTCAGCATTAGAATTTCTTGAAACAATGCAATTAAACTGCAACATATTTCCTAACATTCTTAATTAGACAGCAACTGAAAAATGTAGATTAACAGAAGTTACTGTTTTTATCAACATATTTTCTTTCTTTCCCGCCACGATCACATCCCCCTCCCCCCACCCCACCCCTTTTTGCTTCAAATGTCTGATGTCAGTTTCACCCACATGCACATTACACACAGAACCAAAGAAACAAAGTAGAGAATTCTCTTTTAATTCCGAGCTGCATGCCCAGCGCCACACGCATGCACTGCCTGTTCCTTGTCGCTCCTCCTGAGTTCATGCTGGGAGTTTCTTTTTAAAGGCAAAGTGTTTCTGAAGGAAAGAGTTCAGGTCGGGCAGATTGTGTTAGAAAAATCTCGCTGTCTCCGAGGGGAATTAATATACAGATTATTCTGTGCTGGCTCAAACTGGCAGCGTGTGCAAAAAGTTCAAGAGTGTCTGGGAATTGAAATATGGAGACTTCGGGAGAGTGAGCAGAGACAAAGAATTGGAAGTAGGGTTTAGAAGTGAAACTAATGGTAACTTTGTGAGGAGGGAGAGGGAATTCAAGTGTAAACAGCTGTGTGTAAAGCAGCGCTCACTTAAAGAGAGTTTTATGAAATAGGAAGGCCTGTTTTCCAGGGCACACTTTAGGGCTGATCTGGAAAATCAGTTTAGTTACTGGATGAGAATGGGAGAAAACACAAAGAAATGACATTCTCAGCACCATTTAATTTTCATTTCTTTGAGGTCTTAAGATCTTTGCCAGTTTCAATTAAGTCACATGAGCTTAGTCACTAACATAGAAATTAAAACGGGTTGTAATATTGCTTCGTCCTCTCCATTAGCCAAGATTTTTCCTGTTTAATTAAAATTTGAGTCCTCCATGACCATCAACAAACAATGATTCATATTTCTTGTTTACAAATAAGATATTAAAAAGGAAGAAAAGCAAACACAATCACGCAGTACCTTTTCTCATCACAAAGAAACCAAACTTTTTTCTCACTGCTTCTCAGGGGAAAGAAATTGGGACGTGAGCTAGGAGTTAATGAAGCTTTCACCCATCCCCTGCCCTCAACTGCCACCTCAGTTTAATCCTCTCCTGCCAAAGTCCAGAGGCCTCGCAAGCCCCCGCGGAGCCCCTAAGCCAGATGCTCCGCACCCAGCCCGCCCCCGCCGCGGCCGCCCCGCCTCCTCGGGAGCCTGCCCCTCCAGGTGCGGGAGCAGCTCCCGAAGCACCTGGCTCTCCCCAGGACAGCGGGGTGCTCGGCTGGCCAAGCCGGTGGAGGTTGGGTCAAGCGGGGGACCTCAGTGGGAGAGGCCTGGAGTGCTTAAGGCGGGGCGCCGGGGAGTGGGGGGCGGTGGCGCGCAAGTGCCCTGGCGCCAGGTACACGGGCAGCTCTGTGACTCTCCAACCTGCCCTGCCAAGCACAGCTGCCCAGCCTGGGGGTGGGAGACGCGACTGGAGGTGTTTTTTTTTTTTTTTTTACCTTGCCTGGTGGGCTCTTTGGACAAGCTGGGAGCTGGAAGCGGCTTGCCCTGAGCGTGCACTAACCCGGCCAACGGAGTATCACTAAAACTCCAGGACGAATCCTTCTATTGGCAGCACCCAGGATGGGGGAGCCCAACTACAAATAACTGCTGGTGGGCAGTTGTTCTTTTCTACAGCGGGAAGTTACCTCTAGGACGACTAGTCCACGGGGCCCCACGTGGGTCAAGGGCGGGGAGGATGTCACTATGCTGCCCCACACTGCTTTAAAGGGTGGCATTCCCCCCCCCCCCCCCGCTTGGGGTGAGGAGACCGGATGTGAGCTAAGGCTGTCCTGAGCCCTCCTCCAGGACCCCGCAGCACACTCCCCAGCCGCCTCATACCCGGCAGCCCCCGCCCCCTATGGTAATCGCCACCGGGCCCCTCGTTTCTACTGCCTGCAGCCTTGGTTCACCCATCACAACCACCCAGGCGCTGGCATATAGAGATTTAATGCTGTGTGGATGATGCAGCGTGTCCACAGCTTTTTTTTTTTTTTTTTTTTTCCCAGATCTGGGCAGGGTGATTCCTAGTCTTGCACAGCAGATAGACTCCCAGGAGCGGGGCCATGGCTGGGAGCTGTGCTCTGCGGGCCCCTGCTAGCCCCCTGGTCCCAGAACTGTGTTGCATGCTGTCACTCAGAGCATCCCCTGGAAGGCCCCTCCCCTGCCCTCCTTATTCAGGAAGAAAAGACGCACATTCTGCTCTATTAGGAACACAGATCGCTCTTGCCTGTCAAGAGAAAGGGTCTCCGAGGCTTTCCTGAGACTGTCCTGTGACAGGACCTCAGGCCTGAGCTCAATCCCCCCTCCCCTGGCTTCTTAGCGGCTGCCCACCCTGTGCAGAAACACGGAAGGTTTCTGCTTGGAGCCCCTCAAAGCTGATGGATGAGCAAGAGATGGGGCTAGGCTTTCTCATTCTAAAGCAATCTTGATATTTGTTCTCTTGGTCACCTTCCTCAAGGCCACAGGGGTTTTCTAGGCTACTTGTGCTACTTCTAAAAAATAGAGTATGGAGTGTTGGAAGCATTGACCGGTTCTCTTGGCACTTCTTGAAATTCAAAATTGTGCAGCACAAACATCCCACTGTTGGTTTTGAAGTTTCCTCCTTCCCCCGCGATGGCATGGAACTGGTCAGGGTCCGGCCCTCGGGCTGTGGAGCCCGCTAGAAACCAAATGGGCCCTCCGGCGGGCCTAATCACTCTGGTCTGCCACGGAACGGACCTTCTAGCTGAAGAGTTATGCCATCACATTATCCCAACACTCATCGCTGTGTGGAGGACCCCCTTTTACTAAATGATTTATTACTCTTCGCAGAATTCCTTTGGCTGCCGATTTTATTTCGGAGTCACTCTGTTCAGCTCAATTGGTCGCCTTCAGTTACCGTGGTAACCAGCAGATGGGGTGCTTTGACAAGGGTCAGCAGGGAGGCTGCCTGGGTACAGAGGGAAGAGGAGCTCAATAAAAAGCTTGCGGCAGTGACAGCTCTGTCGTGGATGGCCAGGAGCAGTTATCAAATTACTTGCATTAAAACCTAATTAAGATGTGTGCCAATCAGTGTACAGTAATGGCTGGATCTGGTTACTGACGCTGCCATGGGCTCCCTTGTACTCGATCATGCCTCTGTGACCATTTGGGACCTCAAGGAGGGTCAGACATGAAGGAAAGAGAGGGGGCCTCACTACAGTGTGGCACGTGATGCCCTGCAGGACTGCTCCCCTCAAGGAAACCCTCGGGAGAACAGAACACCACACCAGCTGCAAAAACCCCAGAGGGCCACTGGGCTAGACCCCCACGCCTTCTGATACGTCTGTGTCTTCTTTGAAGGCAGTGGTTGCTTTCACTGCAGACAGCACTCGTCAAAATAAAATGGACCTTTTCGTTGTTCCACATTAAAGGGGACTCGATAGATGTGACAACTAAGTGCAAAAGGTCTTTCCTGGTGGGAAGACAAGGCACATTGTTGGCCCGACTGACAAAACTGGAATTCGATAGCTTACTGTACTATGGTTATATGACAGTACCATGATCATTAGGGAGTAAACACAGATACTCAGAAGAAAAGGACAATGGTGTGTGCAACTTACCGACATTTGATTCAGAAAAGAAATCTGTATATACATGCACATATAAATACATGGAGGGCGAGAATGAATCATAAATCAAATGGGGGGTGGGAATCATAACAGGTGAATTTGAATAAAGAGTGTGTGGGTATTCTTTGTACTATTCTTGCAACTTTTTATAAGTATGAATATATTTCCAAATGAACAGTTTTTTAACGGGAGGTGCTCAGGTTTAGGTTTGGCAGGTATGCTCTGGGAGGCAGCGTGGCTTTTTCCACTAGTGCTTCTAAATGGCCTTGAGCCAGATGTGGCCTGGATTCTGTGCTGCGAAGGGGGTGATTTCCAGCAATTTTCACTCCTGGGCCCGTTTCTCTTTGTACAGTGGGGCTGTTCTCCCCACGACTCTGCCGTTGCTTTGGAAGAGCTGGTTAAAGGTCACAGAGGCTCAAGGCCGTTGGGCTCCTAGGCTCAAGGTGCTTCAGTCTCAGATTCTCGACTTGTCCTCTCCTGTCCCTGCGGTTGCTTGGTGCCAGGGTCCTTTATGCATGCCCAGCCCTCCCGGGGTGTTAGGTCGCACTGGCCCTTTAAGAGTTCAAGGTGGCAATGCAGCAGACTTCCCAAGTGAGCTAAGGCAGGGCTCAGCCTCATGTCCCTGGAAGCTCTGTTTGAAGCAGTTGGTCTAGGAGAGAGCCTGCGTGACCTAAAGCAGTCACAGGCCTCAGGGCCCAGCTATGTAGCCAAGTGCCTGGTCCCCGGAGGCGCTGTGGCCCTGCGGAGCCACGTTGGTGCTCCCAGCCTCCCGCGTCTGCATCCTTCACGCCGATGCCCGTCTGGACACTCGGTCAGGGTGGTTTCCGGCCCCAGGAGTCCTCACACTGGCCGTGGACAACATGAGAACAGACACTGAGAATGTTTAGAAATTGTTACAGCAATTGGGGCCCGCAGCATTTTTATTGGACTTCACAAAACTCAGCAAAGGAGTGGGAGTTTAAAAAGAACAAAACAGAACCAGCACTGCTACTCTTCACTGGGCTGCGTGGAAAAGCTCTTGCCCGGGGATACCCTCCTTTTCGCCACACCCAGGGGCCTCGGAGAATGACTCTGCATCGGCCATTTCCCAGGAAGTCGGCCCATGTTACCTCTTTCAAGGCTCCTGCCTAACATCCTAATTTTTCCACATGGAATAGAAGTCTTTCCTTTTTTAATAAAAGGATTTTGAAATGCGGTGGAAAAACACTGGATTTGGACCCAAGAGGTGAGAGTCCCAGTCCTAGATGCACTACAGAAAGGCTGTGTGACTTTGGGCAAGTCACCTGTACTCTCTGGGCCTCAGGTTCACTGGTGTCCTAGAGCAAATCACCTCCAAGGTACCTAAAGCCCCAACAGGACTTGAGCGTTTTGAAGAGCAGAGCAGGGGTCTTTCCCCCCAGTGCCTGCCCCTCCTCAGCCCCCGCTCACCCTCCGCAGACAGCCACCGCTGGTGGGGAATTCGAGAGAATGGAAAATTAGAGGGGCAGTACAGGAAATGAAAATTCTCTGTCGGATGGCATGATCCTTAGGGTGAAGGACTCTATTGAAATTGTTATTGGATAGGGTGGATTTGGGCAAAGGAAATGTAATCGGCACCACCAGCCATTGAAACTGCCTTAATTTTCCAAGTGAGGTTAACTGGCTGGAATGTGGTCCAGTTTCCTAAGCGCATGGCTTCTTTGTGCTGATTCTGTGAGATGGAATTATGTCAAACGCAGCAACCATTCCTGAGCATTGGAACAACGTATGCAACTTTAAATTAATATGGCTTAGTCACCAAAATTCATTACCTAGAGCAGTAAGTAGAGTAACTGGGTTTTCAAACTTCAGCTTGGACAACCGAGATGTGCTGTGATGATGTCAGCATCTGAAGGCAGGAACCTAGTAAATTTCTGTGAGGTCACAGCACTGTAGACGTTTGTGGCAGAAAGGGAACTTAGTCATCTTCTAGCCCAGGGGCTGGCAAACTTGTTCTCTAAAGGGTCAAATAATAAATATGTTAGTCTCTGCGGCCATATGGTCTCTGTCACAGCCACTCGACTCTGCCGTTCAAGTGCAAAAGCCCTCGCAGACGACACTGAATGAGCAAGCGGAGCTGCGTTTCAATGAAAGTTTATTTAGGGACAAGGAAAGTTGGATTGCATAGAATATTCATGTCACAAAATATTTTTCTTCTTTTCCTTTTTTTCAGTCCCTTAAAAAATGTAAAAGCCATTCTTAACTGGCAGATGGTACAAAAACAGGCAGTGGGCCGGGCGGGGTCTGGCCTGGGGCGTGAGGTTTGCTACACCCGGTTCCAGCACCTGCTCCCATTTCACCTGCAAGGAAACCGAGGCTCCGCACGATCTCCCAACTTGCTGACCTTCTTGTGACTGACACCAGACCTTCAGAGTAGACTAGGAGAGTCTTCATTCAGGCAGCTGGCTGTTTGATGATCAAAATCAGAGCTACACAAAACAATTATCCTCCAGAAGACCTCATTTTGTGTGCGTAGTTAATACCATGAATGTAGCATACCGGGGGTTCGTGACCTTTGAGAGTTCATCAGAATCACCCAGGGGCCTCACTAAAGGGCCCACCCAGGGGGTCCAGCTTAAGGAGTCTGGAGGTTTTCTTCTCTGAGTTGCAGACATGGAGAACCTGAGGTTGAGGAAATCGAGCCTCTTGCCCAAGTAAAACCATAGTTTGTGGTGAGGTTGTGAAGCCCAGGTCCAGGAGTCTTTTAATTAAGAGGCAAATTTCAAAAGCATACTTAAACTTAATGTATAGGTTCTGTTCTTTCAGGGACAAAGTTATTACACAGTAAAGCGTATCTGTACTATGGATGACATTACAGGTCTCTGATGAGTGCTTTGTTCATCTGGCCTCTTTATCCAGCATGGCCTAAATGTCAGGCACCTGCTAAGTGCTGGAGGTGGAAAGCTGAACAAGGTCCCATTTCTGTCCTTAAGAAATTCATAGCTCAGCTCTGGCTGGTGCGGCTCAGTGGATTGAGCGCCAGCCTGAAAACCAAAGGGTTGTATGTTCGACTCCCAGGCAGGGCACATGTCTGGGTTGCAAACCAGGTCAGGCCCCCAGTAGGGGGCACACAAGAGGCAACCACACATTGACGTTTCTCTCCCTCTTTCTCCTTCCCTTCCCCTCTCTCTCTCAAAATAAATTTTAAAAATATTTTAAAAAATCCATAGTTCAGTAGGAGAAGCAGACAGCAATGCCTGCAGTAGTGTGGATGGGGGCACGGGTGGATGGAGGATTGAGTGGGCACAGAGAGGTTCGGCAGGTGGAGACACTGATCTGCAGAAGCAGGAGGCTGGGTGATGTGGACGGAAAGCGAGGCGGCTCGGAGGACTGGAAGACAGGTGACCAGGGTGGTCCCATGCATCGGAGAGGGACACAGAGGGAGGAATGTGTCGTTGTGGCTTGGCAGTCTCTGCCCCTTCTGGTAGCCTGAGCCTGGGAAAACCGCTAATTGCTCTGGGCCTGGCTTTTCTCATGCAGGAGATGATGCGGATGATACTAACGCAGACGATACCTGCTTCTCAGTATTGTTGGGCGGGTTAAATTAGTTCATGAATGTAAAATGCTTACGATGCTCCCTGCCCCGGTGGTAAATGCTCAGCAAATGTTAGGGCATGCTATGGGGAATAGTAAAGAACTGAATGCATATTTTACAGTCTAAATATTTGCACTTTTTAAATCCATATGTTGGTTGAAAAATGCTCCTCATTTGCATGAGGAGGCCTCCTCTCCCAGGGGAAGTGCGGCCTCAGCACCTCGAGAACATATCTAAGAAGGAGAAGGAGAAACCGTTACTGTGGTTGGAATGACCAAAGGCGGGGGCTCCGGTGTGAAAACATGTCAGGACAAGAGACATTTTACAACCACCTAAAAAAAAAGGGAAGACAAAAACCACCCACAGTAGTCTGTAGGAAGGCCCCAGGTGAATTGTTGAGTGAAACTACAACTTCTAATCAGCTGTGGCCCGTGTGGCTCAGTTGGCTGGCGCGCAGTCCTGCAACCAAAAGGTTGAAGGTTCGATCCCTGGCCCGGGTGTGTTGTACGAGTCCCCCAGTCGGGCACGTACTGAGGCAACAGATCGATGCTGCTCTCTGGCATCGACGTTTCGCTCTCTCCCTGCCTCTCTAAAAGTGATGAAAAAAGTGTCCTCAGATGAACATGAGAAATTAAAAAAAAAAACAAACAAATATTCTAATAAAAAACATACATGCATGAGGACACTGGCCACCTCTGTGGGCACCAGGGCTCTGGCCTGGAGACAAATAAATAGGGCATGGCCCCGTGGTACTGGCACCAGGTTCGCAAGTGTTCGTTTGGTGATCGTGCCTCATAGCTTACTTATACACTGCATATATTTCGTATGCATCACATACAACATAAAAAATTTAAATGTATGTACTCACTTGCTTTCACAGTATTCATAGCAAATGAGTGTCTGAAGCGCAGGACCGGAGCTGGCCGCTTGCATTGCTTCTGTTTTGCATAAGATATTTTCCGCAGCCCACTCGGCTCTAAAAAGTGGTTTTTGTCTTTCACCACTTGCTCCATCTTATCTTGAAGTCTTGCATATTTTCGTAAGTGTTGGTTCTACTCATGCCTGTGGGGTGTGGTGGAGAAGTCACTGTTGGACCAATAGAGCCAGCCGTGCCTGGGCCCAGCCCACCTGCCGGTGCTTTTCTCTGTGCAGCGGCATGTCCCCTGGGAAGCCACTGCCCCTGCCTGCCTACAACTCCTGGGGAGCCTTTGGTGAACACTCTGCCTCAGAATGGGTGCTCTGCTCCCCCCAGAGTCCCCATTCTGCCCAGCTGTGCACCGCAGGACCTGTGGTCAGGATGGGGATGCAGTCTGAGGGCAGAGTGGCCTGGGCATGTCCTTCCTCGTGGACTGGCCGACCCCGCTGAGCATCATGAGGCTGGGGAGCACCAGGTGCTTCGTGGGAAGGGATGGGCCTGGCCTGGCCTCAGCTCCCCTGGGCACCGTGACAGCACTGAGTATGTACACGCAGGTCTTGGGAAAGAAGGTCCTAAATAGGGATCACGCTCTGCATCTGATGACTCCATCCCCCTTTCTTGCTGTGCACATCCTGTGTGTGGTTTGCAGGCTGTGGGAGCTCCTTGCATGAGAGGCCACTGTCTAAAAAGACTCTGCAGCAGGCCCAGGGGTGGCAGCCGCTCTGTCCTTTAATTACCTCGTGGCTTGTAGAGGAAATGGCGCAGCATAAGGGACCCACACAGATCAAGCAATCGCAGCCTCCTGGAAGGACACTTATGCTCAGACCTGAGCACTGCAAACCAGTTTCCATTCCTGTGAGGGCCAAGGGGAGCCTGTTGCAGACAGAGGCAGCAGCCAGTGCAAGGTCGTAGGTGGGAGGAGCAGCAGGCGTTGGAGGGGCTGGAGAGCAGGGGTTGCAGGCACTGGTCTGGGCCTTGCTGGGGCCAAGAAGGGGGTGTCCCTGCCCCTGGCCAGTGCCCTCATCCTTCACAGAAGCTTGTTCCTCAGCGACTGGTCATGCCCTCTACCTGGGGCAGAAAACAGAGACTCTGAGCGGGAGCTCCCCCTGGTTTCTGGTTCTTGTCCCTGCCTTCCCCTCGCCTCAGGGAAGGTCTCTGTTGGGGCACCTTCCTGTCTTGGGAAGCTTGTAGGATTGGCCTTGAGGATTTCCCTTGTCTCCTCCAAAGCCCCTGCTCTTGACTTGAGTCTCTTCTACCCTCTGCACCTGCTTTTGCCACCTTGCCCCCAGCCAAGCCCCTCTCCAGAATAGTGTCCCCTTTTCCGTCCCCTCTTATCAGGCTTCCGCCACCCCTCCTCCCGAAAGGGCAGGCAGACCTGGCCAGGCATGTCCCCATCGCGTGCCACTACCAGGCAGCGTTTCACACCAATTGCTCACTCCTCTTTGAGGACCTCTTCTTCCTTAAGCTCCAGGTTCTTCTCTCCTGGCTTTCCTCCTCCTTCTTGGTCATCCATCTCAGTGTCTTGCTGGCCCCCTGTCCTCTGCCAGCCTTTACATGCAGCTGTTTCCCAAGGCCCTGTCCTGGCCTAATTCCTCCTCATGGCACCAGAGGCTCTTAGCCAATGAGTTGAGGGATGGGGGTCTGCTGGGGTATCTGTGTTTTCAGTGAACTTGGAAATCTCTGGAGGCTTTCTGGGGTGAATCTTGCCCCATGTTCATGGCTGGAGCCTGACCCCTCCTAGGCTCCAAGCCATGAAACTGCTGGGTGGGTGGGTGGCTCTCTCCCAGGCACCTCGCCCTGACCCCAGAACTGCTGGCCAAGCCAGTCCCCCCTCCATGCTTTCTTTCTTGGTAAGTGGCACCACGGTTGCCTGAAGGGCAATGTCCATTTTGGTTAGTTTGGCGGCGGAGCTTTCCTGGATCCGGCATGGCCCTCTCCGGGCAGCTGCTGGCTGGGCCGCCCTGCAGGGCTCCCATTTGCAGGCGCCGTCGCCATTGCTGCCTCCCTGCAGGCGGCCCTGCGCCCATTCCCTGCCAGACCAGCAACACCCATCCATCTTCCCACATCCCAGCTTGCCCGCCCAGTGACCTTGGACTAGTGGTTTATGCTGTCTATGCCTCCGTGTCCTCATCCCTAAAGTTGGATGATGATAGTTCCTGCCTCATGGGATTGTCATAAGCACTGAAAGGTTCATAAACAGTGAGCACTTACCACAGCTCCTGGCACATAGTAAGCCCTTGATAGATGATGATGATGATGATGATGATGATGATGATGATGATGATAGTGGTGATCACGATGATGGTGAGGATGATGGTGATGATGGTGATGATGATGATCATAATGATGGTGGTGGTGGTGATGATGATGATGACGACCCTGGGCCTGGCCCCTGCCCCGTAGACACAGGCTTTTATGCATTCACGGTGCCCTGTTTCAGTGCCATGACCTTCCCAGTTGGTCTCTCCTTAACTGCCCCTAGAGGGCAGGGACCATTTGCAATTCCTGATTATTCCTAGGACCCATCTCAGTACTTGCCCCATGAGAGGTGTTCACCAAGGGGTGCCTGGTTGGCCAAATTAACTCAGTGAATTGACCAGCCATCAATAATGGTTAAGGTACCCAGGCACTGCCTAGATTTGCCTCTACGCTCTACCACTTCTTGTGTGACTCCGTGCAAGTGAATGGACCTTCTCAGCTCCAGTTTTCTCATCTGTAAAATGGGGTGCTAGCACCTACCCAATAGGATCATGGTGAGCTTTTCACTGGATGAGCAGTGTGGAGTGGTAAGCCCAGGATTCAGTAAGTGTCAGCTGGCATGGTGGCCACTGCAGTTGCGGTTGGCTGCACACCTGAACTTAGGACGACAGAAATGAGAGCAGTAACCACCACGGAAAATCAGAGACAGCTTATGTGTCAGCAGGACACGCCAGGAAATCTCTCCTCACTGATGGTAACGCAACGGCACGGACAGCTTGCAGCCTGGGTGGTGCCTGCAGTGTTCGGGCAAGGCTCTTCCCAAAAAAACTTTTTAATTAAAAAAATCTGTTTTACAAATATTCAAAATGGGCCTTGAGAGAGCTGCCATCGAAATACATTTTCCTTAGCAAAGTCCCCTTTACCTAAAATCTGTTTGGTTTTTTTTTTTTAAACAAATGTGGGTTTGGGTTTGTTGTTATTTTTACCTTTTCCAAGCTTTTGATTGACATCACTGCTGCCCACGGATTGACAGGACAGAGTGGGGGGCCTCAAAAAAGAGGGAGCCTAGTTTTTAAAAAGAGAAAAACACTCTTGAGCGGGTGTTTAACAAGGATGTTTGGTTTGTCAAATTAACGCAGTAATTAACTGGCCATTAATAATGGTTAAGATACCTGGGCGCTGCAGAGCGTTCAAGCTGGCTCAGCTGACTCACAGTGAATCCATCCGTAGCTCTTCAGCTGTGAAGCCAGCGGAGGCCTCCCAGAGGGAAGGCAAGACCCTCCCAGTGGCCTGCTCTTCACATCAGTGATGCTCCTGCAGAAACCCCTGGACAGCTGGCCCCCTGCCGGGGTGCCAGGCTGGCACCAAGGGGCTCGGTCCCGCCCGTCTGGGCGGGGGCTGGGTGCCCTCGGTAATTGCTGCAGGGATCCAAGGGCCAAAGTCTGCAAAGTTCGCACCAGCTGATGTTCTGAGGCCTCCACAGGGGGCAGGGTCTAGACTGGAATTGGCCCCACGCCGAGTGGTGAGCCTTGGTGACGGGCCCCCAGCCGGCTTTCCGTGCCGAGTGAGCGGGCTCCCGCTGAGCCTCAGCTCAGGATCGGGCGGCCATGTCCTTTCAGGAGCCCCAAACACATACTGAACCCACCTGTCTTCAGGACCCCTGCCCATTCATCTGAGCCCAGGGCAGGGGCCACTCGGAGTTGGCCATCCTCAGTGCCTTCTGGTCTCATTTAAGCCTTTGCAGTGTCTAGTTGCCGCATGTTTCTGCTCTGTTCTGTTTGTTTCTGCCGAGCACGAGGCCAGTGGGCTACCACCTCAGTAGCTCTAAGCCTGTGGCTCACCCCATACCCATGACCTGACTGGAGGGGGAAAGGCACCTACTGTGTACTTCTCAAGGAAATGAGCTGTTCTCATCTCTGCACCTTCAGTGGGCCCCACTCCAAGGCTGCACTGCACCACTGAGTGGTGGCCAATGGCCTTTGCCCGTGAGTCAGTCTGGGCAGAATGCCCCTGCCGTCCCCCCACCCCCGTCCCTCCAGCCTCCCCTGCCCCCTCCCCGACCCACTGGCCCAGCCTCTCTGGCTCCCGGGATGTCCCGGCCCCTCCCGGCTGCTCCCTGCTCAGGAGGCAGTGCCGAGAAACCTTTGTTTGGTTTGATGCCAGTTGGGTGGTTTTGAGACTGTGTTCCCAGGAAAAATTGCCCCCACTGGACTGTGTGCTGGGGCATGCGGCAGACTGGGCTTCCCCAGAGGAAACCTTTTTCTTCCTCCAAGAGCAGAGGAGGTAACAGGGGAAAGGGGACATTCCTATCATTGATACAGTCTAGAAGCAGGAGGGCGCCCTTGGGTGGACGATCCTTGTGGTGCGGCTCTGCCCTCAGCCCGTTCCTGGGAGGCTGGGCAGGGCCTGTCTGCAGCCCAGGTGCAGGGGTGAGGGAGCACCTGAACCTGGGCCTGAACAGCCACAGACACAGGAAGGAAGAAGTGAGTCCTGCCCTCGGTCCTTTCTCTCCTCCGGAACCAGTGGAGAGGAGGCCAGTGGGTGGGGCATGGGCTTATGGGCTTGGCCAGCCTAGGCTGGGACCTAGGGGTGAGAGGGCCTTATGAGCATGCTCCCAGCTGGCTGGACACCTGCTGAGAGTGCCCACGCCTCAGGACACTGTGGGGAGGAGGTCCTGCCTGAAGTGCTGGCAGGTTGTTAGGGTTCCCAGAAACCTGTCTCCAGAGGCTGCGTCATTTTGAGTGAAAAGCCTGCTCACCCCTAAGGCCCCATCTCTGTCCTGCTGTTAGATAGGACAAGGGTCTCGAGGTCTTGGCCATGCTTACTAAATGCTCTCCTTGCTAAATGGTAAAATGTAGCAGACCAGCTGTAAACAGGGTGACACTTGGTGGGAACCCAACCCAGGAAGTGTAGCCCATGGAAATCTAGTCTCTTGGGGGGCAGAGCTTCGGATGTGAGTTCCTCTCCTCACTGCAAGTGAATAAAACTCCCTGTGACAACCACGCCCCACTTTTGAAGAGTGCACCCCTGGAGGCAAGCCCCTGGGTTTGGGGAACACTGGTGCCCGAATCCTTCCAGTGACGCCTGCCGGGGAGCTCAAACCCAGGGCGGCCCAAGGCCAGTGTCTGCAGAACAGGCTTCGGGTCTTTGAGTCAGTGTTGGACATGGGGCCTAGAGTTTGAAATGCATCCTGAGCTTAAATATCCTCTTTTTTCACATGTGGAAAATACAAGTTTATTTCACTGTTGATGCTGTTGGCAGGTAATGACTGAAAGGAAGGGCGAACGGCGAACTTCTTTCCAGAACAAGCAGTTCTGGCTACTTGTTCAACTCTAAATTTAATCCGAAACCTACATTTCCACGGCTGGTGTGCTCCTCGCTGCACAGGAAGCATCTGTGGACAAATGAGCATAATAGTTGGAGTGAATTAGCAAGTCTGGAGAGGAGAGCCCATCAGCGGAATGACAAATTTAGGATCTTTAAAGACATCTGGTCAGCGATGCTGCAGTGCGTGATTGACTGAGTGACTGATGATGGACAGCCAGTGTTCCCGCCCTCCTCGTCCCTGCCCCAGCCTGGGCTGGTGTCTGGTCCAGACAGTTCTGGGTGAACAATGGAGGCCTCTGACCTCTGTGAGTTTCAGGTTTCAGTTTTTCTAGTTATCCAACTAGGTCTGTGTGTTTGCTGATTATGAAGTCCACTGATTTCCTTTCGCACTCGGTACAGCTCCCTTCATATTGCCAAATGCAGCCCAAGGGCCACTGCTGGCTGAGGCCTCCCTCCTCAGCACCACCCTAGACTACAACTCAAGTTCACTGCCAGGCACTCCCTCAGACATGCAAACAATGGGACACGTCAACAGGGCTGAAGTTGGCCTTCACCCCAGCTCTCAGGACCCCTGTCTGATTCTGCGGTGGCTTTTTCTCCAGGCTCCGGCAGCTGGACAAGCACAGCCAGGCGACAGCCCAGCAGCTGGTACAGCTACTCCAGACGCAAAAGCAGCTCCTGCTGGAGAGGCAGACCCTATCGGAAGAGGTGGAGCAACTGAGATCCCAGGTACAGTGCCTGCCCAGGGCCCGGCGGGGTGTCAGGGCAGGCTTACCCACCAGAGGGCACGCTGCGGTCTGCACTTTCACCGGCAGCTGATAAGCCAGGAGGGTGGTCCTGAAGACTGGGTAGGGCACAGTGTGGACCCAGGAAACGTGGGGTACGATATGGGCCTGTCCTCCTGAGGGAGCTGAATGTTTGCCGGAGCGCAGGCCCGAGAATGAAGAAGCCACACCGCGTGCTAAACGTCGGCACCTCCGCCTGCGGGAGGCTGGGGCAGGAGGGCTGGGTGCTGGGGAGGCGGCTGGGAGTCAGCCCTTCAGGCCCCTGCAGGAGGCCTACAGCCTACACGGTTGGGGAAGGGGGTGCTCCTGGTCGGGGAGGTCACAGGAATGGAACGCACGAGTCTTGTCCTACGTCACCTGACTGATAAGTGAGCTAAGACTTTTTTGGGGGTGGGGAGAATTATAAAAGCCCTTTTAAAAAGACTTTTTAACCAAACAACAACAAAAAAGTTTACTGAAAAATAAAAGATGCAGAAAAAGAATAACTTGCCACCCTGGCCAGTGTGGCTCGGTTGGTTGGAGCATCGTCCTGTAGACTGAAAGGTGGTGGGTTGGTTTTCAGTCAGGGCACACACCCAAGTTGTGGTTTCAGTTTTTCGGGGTTCGATCCCTGGTCAGAGTACATATAAGAAGGCAACCAACTGATGTTTTTCTCTCCCTCTCCCTTCCTCTCTCTCTAAAAGCAATGAAAAAAAAAAAGTCCTCCGGTGAGGATAAAAAAACAAACAAACAAACAAACAAACAATAGAGGGAGGTTTTAAGTGCCAGCAGGTCACATGTACCATGCAGTCACTCCCTTTTCCCTGCAGGATGGACCACTGTCTCCATTCTACAGGTAGGGAAACTGAGGCTCAAGCAAGCCTACACAGCCAGCAAGTAGGACCTGACATGGAGCCTCTGACTCCACGGCCCAGGCGCCTCCTGTCCGGGTGAGATCTTAGCCAGTAGAGGAAAGAACGCATGTCCAGGCGAGTTGGGAGCACAGAGTGAGGCCGTTTTCCCCAACTGCTTCTCTCCCTGTGAGGGAGGCTGAGCCTCTGCCTGATCCTGCAGTTTGCTGGATACCAAGGTTGTCCACGGGTGGCCGTGGCCTTGGCCTCTGCCTGTCATCAGGATTGCACCCAGGTGCTCCACAAGTGCCCAGGGGATGTCACACATATGTGCCAGGCATGATTCATGGGAAAGTGCATCTGGAAATGAAAAGGATGAGAAACCGTCTCTCGTGGTCCTTTCAAAATGACCATGTGCCAAATGGGTGTCTGGGTGCCACTGTCCTCTACGGGATTTTTCCCAGTCAGCTCACCAAATCCCTCTGCAAAGCGCTCATTTGTTTCACCCATAGTAGGTGACGTTCTCCGCTCCCCACACACACCCATGCCAGTCACTGAACTGAGGCCCGGGGACAAGAACACACCTGTCTGTCTCCTGAGCCTCTGAGGCTGCTCACAGGGAAGTGGGGTGATCCCGGCGCAAAGTCCAGGGCACAAACCGCACACCCGTTGTCGGAGGTGCTTGTGAAGAAATGAACACAAGGCCCTCAGCTGCCAGGGCCGCTGCTCACGCGCACTGCGGCGGCACCTCCGGCCCAGGGCCCTGCATCGTAACAAGCCGTTTGGGTCATCCTGGGGGACACGGAGGCCTGAGAGCCTCGGCGGTGTTTGCAGGCACGAAGAACAGGGAATGATTCCCGACTGTCAGGTTGTGCAGCCCTAAGCAAGTCCCTGACATTTCTGCTAAGCCTCAGTTTCCCCATCTGCACAGTGGGCGTCAGACCAGCCCGGCTGGAAAGGGCACTGGGGTGTGGGACAGCCATGCACAGTACACTGAAGCAGTGCCGGGCTTTCTCCCTCTCTGCTCTGACACTTGAGAGGCCCCCGAGGAGCCCAGGGAAGGCAGAGGCCGTGTGGCGCCGGCAGCGGGTGACGCGGCTCCCTCCTCTCCCCCCGCTTCTCAGACATGCCCAGAACCTGACATTCCAGCCTGTCCTGCTGGACGCCCTGGGTGGCGCTGGCCAAAGGTCAGGGCAGTGCGCCTTTGGACAGGTGACCAGACTCCTGCCTGGGATAGGGGAGGGACGTGACTCATGGCCTGAGTGGGTCTCGGCTTCTCAGGGCCAGGAGCTACCTAAGGAGCGGATTGCGGGGCTTCCTCTTTGCGGGGCAGTTCCCTCTCCATTTGGGGCCAGATCACTATCACATGGGGTTCACCTTTTAACTCCCCATCTGTCTATCTGTGTCCACCCAGACCTCCCCTGGACCATCGATGCTTAGAAACCTCTTCCAGGTCTTCAAAAATCTGAGAGTGGTCAAATGAAATACTTAAAGAAAAACCCCCAAACCTCAGAACAATCCTCAGAAATACGAGCAGGTCTTTCTTCCCTCACCCGAAGCAACATCAGCGGGCTGGCCGTCCTGTGGCACCTGACACTGGCCAGTCCGGCTCCTGCCTGGGGAGGGGTCTTTCAGAGTTACATGTCACGTGGGGAGTAATTTAAGTACGAATGTGACCGAAGAAACTTGTTTGAGGGACTGCTGGCTTGCAGCAGCAAGTGTGGGTGTTCAAAGAGTGGGGGACCGGGGTTAACAAGCTCTCTGCTGAACGTCTAAACCGAAGGCCTGCTCCTCCTGCCCAACTGCGGACTTCGCCTACTTCGGCCACAGAATAAACTTGACTCGTGAGCTTCGCTTCCAACAAGCCCTTGAAGTGAGTAAGGCTGCTGCTTGCCCCAGGTTTTCTCTGGTTTCGGAATGCTTTTAGCTAAAGGCTTGCATTTTCTCAGCCTGGCTGAATTAAGCACACTCACATAATTTTGCCTGTCTCCATCAATCTCTGAAAATTTCTGTGCAAGATGCAAAGAAGCGTGGATACTTCCTGGCCAGGGCTGCTGCTCTGAGCTGAGTCACCTCACCGATTTGTTCCCCTGTACCCAGCCAGCCCCGTGCCCTGAAGCAGGTGAGGGCCCCCAGCTCACCTGGGGCTTCTGACGGGAAACATCTAGTCTGCTTAGAAGGCCGGCTGATTCCGAATCCTGTCTGCTTAGTTCTGAAACACACCGCAGCGCATCTGGCAGAGGGAGCTGGTCGTAGGCCTGACTGCGCCTTGGGGACATTTCTGGCTGGGAGAAGTCCCATCTCGCCCTTCACCGCTGCCACAGGGAGCAAACCAGTCCAATCAGAGCGGGTTGGCCCTGGGGCCGCCCCAGTGGCCGTCGCTCAGGGTGCAGCTACTGAGCTCAGGCTCCTTTATGGACTTGTTCTTGGTTTAGTACTGACTAAACGCAATGGCTCTCTTAGTTGCCGGCCTCCCTTGGGGTGGGAGGGGCTTTAGAAAACGTCTTTTAAAATGTTCTGAGAGGCTGGGCCAGTCCTTGCAGAGACACAGGGCCCGGGCAGCCATGCTCCTCTTGCCACCCTCCGCTGCAGGCTGCGGCCCTGGTGCCACCCTCTGCCATGGTCTGCAGGTCCAGTGCTCACTGAAGCAGCTCCCTCGGGGGTGGACCTGGTGTCCAGGACAGGAGCCTGGGCCCCTGGGGAGTTGAGGCGAGGCCTGACAGCTGGGAGCCAGGGCAGGGGTCCGTGACCCAGCAGCTGGGGACACTAGCCCCTGGCCAGGAAAGGTGGTGCCAGCTGGTGAAGAAATTAGAATCCTTTGTAGGGAGAATGGCGTCTGAGAGAGGGAAAGGAATGAAGCTGTCCACTTAGAGGACTGTCTCACTCATTCCTCACCGTTACTGTATTTGTTGGTGTGTGTGTTTGGTGACGAATATGGTTTCGGTCAATTTGGGTTTTCTGATAGCAGCCATCCCAACAGGCTGTTGGGCTTCGGCCTCCGTGTTCGGTCCGGGGAGGGGCCCTTTGCAGTCCCTTCGGATGAATCTCTGACAGTTTCTGAAACGGCCCTGAAACTGACTTATCTGTGAGGACCCCGGTGGCCCTATGACTTTTGAGCCTCCTTGGCAGCAAATTTAACTTCCAGTTTGATATGAACAACGTGTGTGCAGATCCAGCAGCCCTGTGGGGTCCTATTTGGAGTTACGGACCTGATCTCGTTCCACCAAAGGACGCAGGAGAAGAGCTGAAAACCCAACTCGAGAAACAGAGACCCCGGAGATGATGAAGGGAATCAGGCCCATTTGTGACCTGAAGCCAAGAGAGGGCGAAGCTTCAGAAAGGAGAGCTCACTGAGGCCGCTGGGAGGCGGGGCCAGCTGGGAGGCGGGGCCAGCTGGGAGGCGGGGCTGCCCCGTGGCTTGTGCAAGGCTGGCGTTGGGACTTGGAGGGGTCCACAGCGTCTGTGGGGTCGTCCCCAGTGGGTGCAGGTGCTTCTGTGAAGTTCGCTACCTGAAGACAGATGGTGCTTGAATAGAACAGCAAATACACTGAATAAAATAAATTAAAAAGCCTCCTCCCGAACCAAGATTTTTTCTTTTCTTTTGGAAAGAATTCTAAATTTGATGAAAACAAACAATTTGATTTCAACCAAATTGTTGTTTTTTTGTTTTTATCCTGATTTTCACCCGAATTGTCAGTCTCAAAAATAAACACTGATACATTCCCAGAAAATATTTTTCAAATAAAAACTGACTCTGTTAAAGTTTGCCCTGATTCTTTCAAAACTGTGTACAAGACACTGTCAACCAAAGTGACTTGCATATTTTTTTAAATACACTTGAACATATGCAGCTCAAATGTCATTAACTCCCTGCTGCCTGGGTGTTTGCAAAGATGACATCAGACCCCGGCGCTGCGCTCCTCCCCAAGGGTCCGGAACACCAGAGAAACTTCTCTGAGCCACTTGAATAGCAGCGTCTGACTTCCTGGTTTTTTCGATGCAGGCCCTGTGCATCATCATCACTGAAAAGTACCATTCGGCTCCACTGAAGCCAAACTTGCTCTCTTGTTAACAGTTCACTTTGTCCGGGAGCAAATGATCTCCAAGTAAGACTCATGGAAGAAAAAGAAATGGAAATGTATATCGCTTCAGATACATGTGCTCCACGGATTGCTTCCCGAGTCAGACATTCCATTTTGCAGTATAAATTCACAATCAAGATTTTAAAGGGAGCTAAATATTTTAATCCAATTAGACAAGTGAACAAAACACTGAATATTGCATGCAGGGTGGATAGATAAGTGGTTCTTGCCTTTAAAAGGCTGCGATTCCGTCACATCGCAACCCCAAATGCCAGCGTTGTCTTTATTTTCAACGCTTTCCAGCACGAGGCAGCCAGAGGCGCCTCTCCCTGCTGCCGGCGACACGGTCTGTCCTTCGGGGAATTCTCAGACTCTGTTTACCATGGAAACATGGTGCATGTAAAACACAGACACCTGCCCATGTGCAGGGGACGCCGCGCGACTTCTGGGACTCCAGAAAGCCGGAGGATGGCAGACCCGGCCCCGAGACGTACAGACGGAACTCTGAGTCTCAGTGAGCTCTGGGGAGGGGAGAGAGAGCCCAGCAGATGCCAGGCCCTGGGGCGTGCGCGTCCTCCGGCTGACCCCTCCCTTCTGGGTACCGGCTCCCTGCTTCTTCCCCCCACCTCCCAGCCCCAAGTCCAGTCCAAGATGCTGTTTCCCAGAAAGCCGAGGAATCAGGTCCCTGCCTTCTCTGCAAGGAAGGCTCTGCTGCCTCCACCTTTCTGGATTTGCGGCTTCCACAGTTCTCATCCCTTTGAGGAGCCCAGAGGCAGCCCGCCAGGGCCCTTTGTTGTCATGGCCCTCGGCACTCGAGGCCCAGGAGGAGAGGAGGAGGAGCTGGGGCCCGGAGACTCAGCCTCAGCCTTGACCTCCTGCCCGCTCTGCAGCTGGCAACAGGCAGATTCCAAGAAAGGCCGTGCCCAGCGGAGGGGGGAGGGGCCCAGCTGGAGTTTTGGTCACTTGTGTGTGTGGCGGGGGGAGGCAGGGGCAGGACTCCACTGACCCAGAGGTGGCCTTGTGCACTGTGCCGGGTAGGAAGCCACTGCTGTCACACAGGTCAGCAGTCACAGCTGAGGCCACCTTTCCACAGAGTCCTGCAGAGGTCTGCTGAGGGTACCGCCCCCCCCCCCCACCGAACAGATTGGTGTCACCCCCAGTTCCTGGGTGGGCACTGTAATCCCAGGCGGCCTGTTCACTCACTGCCTCTGATTTAACTCCACAACTGCAGCCGCAGTTCCTCGTGGGCTTTCACCGCACTGGTCAGAACGGCATTAAAGAGCCCAGATTCTCAACTGCCAGGTTCGAATCTCAGCTCTGCAGCACTTCGGGGAAGTTGTTCAGCTCCCGTATCACTCAGTTTCTGGTTTGAAAAGACCGTGGAACCAGCGTCCCTTTAAGAGGGAGCTCCCGCGTCACCCTGCGCCCAGTGGGGCTGTTAGGAAGCCGGTGGCACTGGCCCTGAGCTCAGGGCAGGTGTGAAGGGGCCTCGGGGATGAGTTGTGTAACAGCTTCTTTATGCAGACAGAAAAATAAGGCCTAGAGAGGTGAAGTGAACAGAACTACGAAGTCAACAGGCAGCAAATTTCTGGAGACATGGGGTCTAGCCAGGGCCAAGGCCAGGTGGAAGGAGGTGGGTGTCCACCCCAAGGGCAAGCAGGCTTGTCTGCCGGGCCCTAGCTGGGCCCTGGGAGTGTGGACTGAGCTGCAGGACCGGGGTGGGGCGGTGGGGTTGCTGCAGTCCTGGAGCTCAGTCAACCCTGGTAAGGCTTTGAAATGCCCCGTGGGGGTGAAGGGGGGATCTGCGCTCTAGTTAAAAATAGATGCTTTCCTGTTGGAGGCCCAAGGACAGGGACCTTTGTGACCCAGCCTCGCAGAAGCAGAAGCTGCCCAGAGTGCAGTGGAGAGCAGGGCGGTGGTGGTCTACCCACGGGGCCGCTGAGCGGCTGGGCGCAGACCTGGCTGGGGAGGCACCAGCGCCTCTGGTGAGCAGGCCCAGGGGGTGCCCTGGGCCCTGCACGCCCACGCCTGGGGACACAGTGCAGAAAAGGCTGCACTGGGCCCCCAGCACACATGCCAGGGGAACAGCTGGGGTCATGGAGAGCCTCGTGTCTTAAACTCTAAATTTAAAGTCAAACTTGAGAAATATGTTAGACACAAAAGTCAGGGTTTGTGGAGAGTAGGCTCAGTTAGCATTTGAAAGGAGAACAAAGGAAATGGGTTAGCCATGGTGGGCTGGCTGAGGGGAGCAGGCGTGACAGCTGCGGACAGTCTTTCAGGAGAGCCGCTGCCAGGGCCCCCCGCGGGCCCCCCTCTAACCTGGAGGGCAGCCACGGACAACTGCAGATGTGGCCACGCCGCCCAGGAGGCCACAGCCCTGGTGACAAGCTCAAAGGCAGAAGGAAGCGGGGGAGATGGGGGCTCAGGGCTCAAGCGGCAGTTCAGACGGCTGCGGTCCCGCAGGCACCCGCGTCCCCGCCTCTCCCGCACAGCCGGACCCTGGTGGCTGCCGGCTGCCGAGCGCATGAAGGGACCAACTTTCCACAACTAAGTGTGGCTGACATCCCCAAGAAGCCGTGGTCGAGAAGCCCGATTTGGGAGGTACCCGAAGCCTCTCTATCTCTGGTTTATGCTTACCCTTTCACAGACGTGCCACGGGACGGGGAGGCACTGAGCTGTGTCCTTTCCCGAAGCTCCTGCAGGCGGAGGGTGACAGGGAGTGCTGCAGCCGGCAGACAAAACAGTGACACAACAGGGTCAATCGTCTGCTCAGCCAGACACTGACTGAATGTTGCCAGGGGCCGGGCACTAGCAGGTGCTGGGGACCCAGCCCAGGACCGTGAGTGAGATCGTGTAAAAGTGAGGGCGAAGACAGGCCTTCACACCCAAACCAAAGAGAACACAGAGCCGTCGGAGAGAAGTGACAGCTGACTTGCTGCAGGGGCAGGGGAGGGCGGGGTGGGGGCGGGCACGGGGGGGGGGGGGGGGGGGGGGGGGGGGGGGGGGGGGGGGGGGGGGGGGGGGGGGGGGGGGGGGGGGGACTCAGTGCTGCTGCTCCACGTGCAGGGCAGCACGTCTGTGCCGCTTCTGGGCACGCTCACGGACGGGGGCCCTGGCTGCAGCAGAGCCACCGGCGCGCCGGCAGGGAACGGGTCAGGTGATGACCATTTCCTGGTTAGCCCCAGAGTCCACACCAGGACTCACCAGGAGAAAAGAATCTCTGGAGCTTGGTTTAGAAAAAGCAAATCCTGCCACCCATTTTCCTTCACCTTCAGGACTCTACCACTGCTCTGAACTGGGAGTGTTATGGGTGTGTTAAATTTTTCATTTGAAGCACAAAAGGTTCAAATGAAACCTATGGGTCTGCTAATTTTTTCATAAACCACAAAAGGTTTATGCTTTTTGTGGTTTATGCCTATCAGAGACATCCTTGAGGTTTTAAAGTTAGAAAGCGAGCCTGTCTCCAGAGCACCCAGGTGAGCAGGGCGCCCGCGGAGTGCAGAGCAGAGCCGTTGAAGCCCAACATCGGCAGAGCTGCCCTGAGCTGGTCCCAAGACCGAAGGCAAAGCAGCTGTCGGCAGACAACGTGTTGGACGGTCAAATGGAGCTGCTGGCAGGCAGCCTCGGCACTGAGGCCCGGGACAGAAGGGGACCCCTTCTTCCAAGGGAGGGCCCTGGGGCCCTGGGGGCTCCCTGTGGCCCACTCAGGGGGGACCAGAGAACAGAAGCCCTCCGGGGCTTGAAGGAAGAAGGCCCACCAACCTCTGCCCCCACCCCCAGCCCTCACCGGGTGTGCAGTACTATTGTAATCGCGCTGTGTCGACAGGCTCATGCTCTGTAGTCACAAATAGTGTGCCTCACACACCTGGGAAAGCTCCTTGAAATGTAAACATTATCTTTTCTCGGCTTTAAAAAAGCCAGCGGACTGATTTTCATACACGGCTCTCATAAATTCCGATCTTGGCTCAAGGCATCGCCCTGGTTCGGACTCCTCTGAGAGTGATCACGGCTTCAGTCGGGTTCACAAGCACGCTCCCCTTCTAATCCCCCCTCCAGAGCCTGTGTCGGGAGGTGCAAGGGCCACCTGTCTTTAGGCTGAAGAGACTGGGCGGTGGGTTGGGGGGGAGGCCCATGGCTCTGCATCCATCACGTTCAATTTACCTGCGGGAGCGAAAACTGGGACTGGTGAGATCGCCTCTGAGCTCTCGGTCCTGCCCCTTCCGTCTGAGGCACCGGACACTGTGCCGGGGAAGGGCTGCGCCTTATTTAGCTTCTCAGGCAGTAAAGGGCAGGGACTCGAGTTCTGTGGACCGTCCCCATTTCCAGGGGCATCCGACACCGCTCCCCAGCGTGGTCTGAAGGAACGGGTCGGCCTGTCAGCCAGCCAGGGCAGGCCGCGGAATTCAGCGCTAACTCGCAACTCCCCAGCCTCTCATGAGCTAGTTTCGGAACATCGACCCCCGTTTAAAAACTGAGGCCCCTAAATCCCCTCTTCCAGAACACGGGAGGTGGTTTCCAGGGAAAATGGCTTTCCACACGTTACAATGAGTTGCCTCCAGCTACAAATTTGGAGGTTTCCCCAGGAACTTCTCAGGGACACTTGGCCTGCAGCCTGAGTTCACTCGCTCTTGGGTCTGAAGTTTCCAGTCACCAGATTCCGGCAGGGCTGGGTCTCCCTCCCCGACAGGAAAGGGGTGGCCCCCTGGCCACGTCCTGCCATCAGGCTGCTGTTATTTAAGGGACACGGGATACCTGGAGTGCAGGCTGTTTTCAGAGCTGAAACATTGACAAGTAGGTCACCTTGTATTCCTAGTCAACGAGGGCTTTGGCTCGCGGGGAAGGTGAGGAATAAACTTTTCGTACAGTTGCTCACTTACACTTTCTACATTTTTACCGGAAGGATAGAGTTAACCAGTGAGAAGACAAATCACACTGAAGAACATGATCTATTTAAACTTACTTTTTATTATCATTTTTTTCCAGTTACCCAGCATGCCACAATCTGATTGCTGACCTGGATGAAACAGTGAAATAAATGATTTACAAAGAGTTATTTACATTCAACTGACTTGTACGTAATGTGCTGCAACGCACCGCGACCTTCCCAGTGGACACCGCCTCCGATGGCAGGGGCCATGCCGTCACCGCCACGCATGTTCCCGAGCGGTCCCTGCACGGTGGACGGGCTGGAGCCGAAGTCTGATGTGGGGAGAACTCCTGGTGTGGGTGTGCAGAAATGGCTTAATGTCGCTGAATTTTTAAATCTGCTCATTTGTACGCTACATTACACACATGGATTTCAATAAATGAACTTTGGAAAAGACTTGAATTGTAATGTTTACTTTCTACCTTGTAATGATGAACAAAACACACCGAAAAGGCACATATTTTAACTAGGCCAAAGAGTACCGAGGACCGTACTGTTTCCCTGCCACTTGGTGTCTCTCCCTCCTTGCGATCCACACACCATCCGTCCGCTCTGCCTTCCATCAGCAGCCCGCAGGACCCCACCAGCTCCCACCCTCACTGGTGTGCACTGGGAGGCACCCGGCAGCACTGGGCATTGGCCTCTCCACTCGGTTAACAACAAAAACAGACAAAAAAGCCTCTCTGGCTCGGTGGAGTCGGGTATTTCTCCCATATGCAGTCCTTGAGAGGAGCTGAAAAACATACTCAGTGAAACCACAACATCCCTCAGAGTTTTCATCAGTATCTGGACACAGGTCTAGTTTAGAATAGTATTTCAGCTACACACGGTGAAGCCCTCCAACGCTTGAAAGGATAGAAATGGGCAGAGATGCTGCGTCGTCTCCGAGGATGACAATGGAGCACTAAAGGCAGGGCTGCCGCTGGGACAAGCCCCGACCACAGGCCAACGTCCAGGCCAGCAACAGGTCACCGCCCTCTCCGTCACGGCCCTCCAGTCGGTGCAGGTCAGGCTGCGGAGGCGGTGGGGTGGCCCCGGGCAAAGACCGTCCGCATCCCAAGAGCATGAAAAGGTTCACGCCCGCAAGAGCTGAACTTCTATTCAGAGTCAGAAGGTTTTTGATTTCATCGAATGTGCTAGACAGAAAGGCTGTTACATAAGATATGTTAATTGTCCCTAATTCTGGTTTAGGAATACAGTAAATAAATTATACAATATTCTAAAAATAGCACCTTTAAAGAATTATAAGAGGTCACTTTATGTTAGCCTCCCGGACTGTCCACCCCAGTGGCTGAGAGAGAAGAGCATATGTAAGTGTGACGTACACATACACGCTTGACTAACTTTGGTCCCGAAGCCGTTCCTCTGGCTGGCTGAGTCGCAGGAGCAAAGCCAAGGTTCTACAACAGTGAGTCTATGAGGTAAAATCAGAGAAAGGCCCCATCCACAATGACTGCAGGTAGATCAGATCGCGGTCCGCTCACCCCACCCATCCGTTACCCACGTCTAAGTTGGATTGGCCATGAAGTGCTACAAATCGATTCTCAGAAAGGAAGCACGCAGAGCCACGTGCCGGGAAGACTTTGCCGATGAGCTACACGCCTCAAGAATTGTGGGTCCAAACCATCGGGCGTGAAGATGATTAGGGTCCTACAAACCTCCAGGGAGACAGCCCACCCCTAGCTTCACAGTAGGTCTGTCCTAAACCCAGGCTGGGAGCTCGGTGGCTTCCCTCTGGACGGAGTCCTTCATCAAAGTTGGTACAGCTGCACTGTGGCCCTTCCTGCCAAGTAATGAAACAATCCCACGTGTTCTGAGCTACCAGAAATTTACATATTTTCCTGTCACGCTTTACACAGGGCAGGTTAATACCAGGTGGAACTACTAAAAATCTTTTTTTTTTTCCAGAAAAGAACAGTATTTAATTTTCTGAGATTACAGAACCACGTCCAACAACAATAAAGAGAGAAGTAGCAGATTGACATAGTGCTTTATTTAAGCTGTCTGTACGAGGAAAATAATGTGCACCCTATCATATACGTGTAAAAATACTAAGGATGTACAGTGTACAAAAACAGTTTCTTGTAGTTTATTTCACATCCTTGTGGGTCATATGCTTCAGGAAATCAACAGTTTAGTATGACCAACGGTAATAGTAATACAGTTTCTTGGGTTCATGGTTGCGTCCGCTTAAAATCTTAACCAGATGACTAGATCTTGCGTGGATCTAATGAAAGAAGTCAAGAAATGTCACAAACTATAAAGCTACAGGGAGGTAATTCAATGACCAATTTAGAGGTTGTCTTTTTATTTAAATAAATACTTTACATTTCATGCTTGCCTGTGATGCACTACCAGGAGCAAAGTCGGGGAGTTCTACTGAGGACAGTACAAACGTAGCAGCAAAGTGTGGACGCTGAGGTGTGGCACGGAGACCCTGCAGTTAGTAAGGAAGGCCCTTACCTTGGTTTGTCCTCTGGGAGAAGCAAGTGGCCCCTGCAAGAACAGGCAGCTGTAGGAAGCTGGAAATCAGGTGTGGGGAATGGAGAACAGGACCAGAACGACGCTATGATGTTAGTGTGGGAAGCAAAGCTGCGGGCCCCGCTGCCGACACGCCGCACGGAAACGGCCCGCTGCCCCCCGAGAGGGCGGATGTTGCAGCCACTCCTTGGTTCAAGGTGGAGTCCGCACCCTCGGAGCTGCGTTCTGCTAGAACAGGGCCGGGGTTTGGGCCTCTCCATCGGCCGGAGCCCAAACTACAGCTAAGGGCAGCCCGGGGGAGTTCGAGAAACCTCCCCTGACACATTCCTGTCTCTCTGTTATACCTCCATGCCAGCTGACCGAGACCTGGGAGGGAGGGGAAGGGACGACTCTCAGGATTGAAGCCAAGTAAACACCCGGCAGGACTTGAACGGAATCCTGGGGGCGGGGGCTGGGGACTGAGAGCCGGCTGTGAGGAGTGGCCAGCCTGGGGCCCTGTCAACGCTGTTATCAATCTTCAGGATGCGTCCTTGGCCAAGGTCATGGAAATCATTTTAAGATTTGGAAAAAAACCCAAAAAGCAAACAGACACAAGAAAAACAACAACAAATCCACCGATGCGCTCAGCGTCCGGTGCCGTGCCTCCCCTCGAACGGACCCCACGCTGTGAGCAGCCAGCCTCAGCTCTCTCCCCTTCCTCTCATCTCTTTCTTTTTTAGAAAATGAATGCAAGACAACTTACGAGACATACCTTCTAGTCTACTTTCTTGTCACGGTGAAACATTCAACATAATTCCAAGTGGGCAAAAAAAAAAGGTGAGCGATATGTGAAGAGTGAACTACCATTTACTGTCACTTCCTACTCAACACTAAGGATGAACTTCACTCAGGTAGAGATATGAAAAATTAGGATAAGACCTATGTCTGAGTATGTCTTAGCTGCCTTAGTAGAATGCCCTGTAGCCCCCGGCAGTCCCAGCGGCCTGCCCACCACCAGCAGGGGTTTCCTGTCTGTGAATCCACACTCCCGGCGCCCAGAGGCTAAGACATCTGCATGTGAGTATGACTTGTCCCGCTCAGAAAGTCACTTGCTCTTCCATCCAATGATGCCATCACAACACTGCATCACACTGTGGTCTTCCATTTGGGAGCTGTCAGATAGTTTACCTAAGATACATCTCCGTGGTCACTCCGCAGGGCCATCAGCCCCCTGCCTGCCGCCAGGAGGGCCCCAGCCCCTGGACCTCATAGGCTGCTTTGGAAAATGTCAGCTCCTAGCACCAAAGGGTTTAATCTGAAGATCGTCATTACTGAAGGAGAAAGATGAGGTTTGCATACATGTCCCCGCTCAGTGAGAAATGTTGGAACGCGGGGACATGAGTATATACAGGAAAAGAAAAGCTGGAGGTGTTTTTTGTTTTGTTTTGTTTCCCTGATGGCTTAATTCAGTGACAAATGTACCATGACCAGAATAAACACACCAGGTTCTTATCTTTGCCCACCTACTTCGTAAACCCTTGGGATGTGTTTATTTTGCCAAGTCAGTTCACTTATCATCGTTCGGGTCTCAATTTTCTTCATCTCATCATGTTGTCAGGCCGTCATGACATCTCAGTTCTCAAATGAGCGAACGTCACCACCCGTTTGCTCCACTGACCCCTTGGCATGGGTAGTTGGGGACTTCCTCATTTTTAGCACCAAGGGGTTGGATGACAGCATCTCTCCTCCCAAAGCCAAATTCTAGTCAATGTGTACAATTTCAGAGCCTTGTCCAAATTTTGTCACAAGGAGAAAAAGTGCATGAATCTCCTCGCGGTACATTCCTGCACGTGGGTCAAAAGAAACTGCAGCACGTCTGTTTTATGGAAGTTGGAGCTGCATTGGCTAACATGACATAGATGCTCATCACTAAAAAATAAATACTACTGCAATAGAAACAAAACCGTAACAGGACATTCAAAGTTCTGACATCTGAGAAAAAGCTCACTCCCGTAGAACTGAAATTAAAAATCAAAACAAATACAGCAAACACTGTTTCCCTTGGTGTACAGATTTTGGTGAAAAGCAGGATCGTTATACCTGTCTACATTCTTCAGCCATCAGAGGCAATAAATATTATCATGGAAAGAGGTTTCCAAGCACAAGGGAAAAATGCTCTCTGGTGCCAAGCCTACCACCACAGACCCTCGACGGGACTTGGCTCGGCGGTGCACGTGCTTGCTTCCTTCCCTGCAGAGCCCATGACGCCCACGTGTAACGCCGGGCTTCCTCTGCAGTCTCCAACAGGAATTTAAATACATATAGAGATACATGTACATATATCTCAGCGGTTGTTCGGTCCTTCCCGCCAACGCTTCCTAATGCATTTCAGCCAGATATGAGTGATAGGTGCTTGCTTTATGCACTGCTCTGAGATGCTTTACTAAAATTTGCATATGCACATCACCACCCTTCCACAATTGCTTGTTCTGAATTATACACTAAATCTTCTTAGTCTAATTAGTTTTTGATTTCTCTTCTAGAAAGTTAAAAAATGTACCTAGAATCAGTGTATCTCACTTATCCTTCACTGTCAGGGGGAAATGGAAACGGAAAGGTCAGAAGATGCGGTTGGTGCACAAACAGATCGTGGAGGGCTCATGACTTCCCCAGATTGTAAAGTTACCTCTTAAAGTTGCTATAATAGTAAGACAGCAGCAGCAACAGCATGAGACCTTAGACTGAGATACAAGTTCATGCAAAAACGAAAAGTCGAGTGGATTTGCGTTATGGGTGTTCTCGGGTGGGCGCGAGGTGGCGAGGGGCGAAGACCTGGGACCGGTCTGCATGGCTGCAGGCGCTCCTGCCGTCTGTCAGGGCGAGGACCGGTGTGATGTCTGGGAACTGTTTTCAGTGATCAACCCAAGGTGACGGTGAAGTAGCAGAATGAGAGAGGCTTATTCGCGTCCGCTGGCCGAGTAGGAGAACTGAGGGAAGTGCGGCCGCCGCTCGTTGTCCACGCAGTCCATGCCGTCCTCGTCATCTGCGGGGGGTGGGAAGCGGCTTTGTTAATTTCACGTCTGTTTCTGGCATCACCTCTCCACCTACATAGTTCTAACGTAATGAAGACTAACAGAGGCAACAGCTCCTAGAAATTTGTATTTATCAATGAAACATACGGCAACTAAACTTATTTCAAAAGGCTCTCCATTCCACACACCTGACCTATGAAGAAATAACACCATCAAATCATCACCTTCAAGACATGTTTGCAGCCTCAATAAATTGCAAACCACTAATAAAGAAAACAAGATTTTTTTTAATTAGAAGGAACAAATAACCTTTAGTTTCACGAAACTGTGCATGTCAAAATGACGTATGCCAATGAATCTAAGGCACCTGAATCGTCTACCCAGAATCCACTGTCATCTGTCTTCAAAGGCTTGTACTTTTTCTTCATGGTGCTTTTGGTGTGATCGAAAAATAAAGCTTCATATGATTCCACTTCACCTGAGTCCTTGATTACACATTTAAGATTTTACATTTATTCTGCATGTAATAGCTGCCTTTACTCATCATTCACAGTTTTCCTAGGATAAAATTTTAAACTAGAATGAAGAGAAAAAGAGGGAAGATGTCAGCATCTAAGCACGGGTTCATCAGGGAACAAACAGGGAGAAGAGACTGAATTAAGCGAGGCTGAACTCAAAGACCCAACTGTCTCTTCTTCAGCAAAATCACTCCCCTTACTCTGACACACTGCAGAGATGTGCGACCATTTCTTTCCATTCTCCAGCCTGTCTCCAGGGGGCATCAATTCCGGGTAATGGAGGGGAACACAGGCCAGGTCCCGCTGCATCGCGGGCACTGCTCCGTCACATGACAAAGGACGATGCTCTGCATTCCTCCAAAGAAGAGCGAACTTTTCTTCTCTTTTCCCCTGTTCTTTTCTCTATTCTATTCTTAACACAGAATAGAATGCATTTGTGGCTCCTGCTCCCCATAAACCACTGACCTCCAGGGGCTTCTCTCCTTTTAATGACACATTCTCAATAACACTGTGATTTAGGGGAAGCTCTGCCTCCTGAGTATAAAGTATCAATCAGGCACCAAGCAAACCACATGCATCTTTTAGACGAAATACTTTCTATAGTACTTTCAGCTCTACTAAAGACGTAGGAGCTGCGGATGGTGTATCTGTTGTCAAATCACAAAGTATAAAAACTCTAGAGAAAAGGAAGCTGAAATCTTCATGTTCTGATTCTGACCTGTGCTGATTACACTTTAGAAGGACAGTTCTCCCCATAACCAGATGTTTGGTGGGCACGTCTGTGCACTGTGAAGGTGGGGGAGCCCCGGACAGCACAGTGGGGAGCCTGGGGCTTGGCCGGCCCCGGCCAGAGAGGAGGAGCAGAGGCTGCTCCAGCTCCCTCGCATAGGTTGCCCAGGCTCTGGTGGGGCTAGGTGGTGGACTTCCTGTCCAAGCAGGTGTAGCCATCGCTGTAAGGCTGCAGAGAATTAAGAGAGTCTTCAGCTGTGGCCAGGTGGTTCAGGGGGTTAGAGCATCGTTCCAGACAACAAAGCCTTCCTTGCAGGTTTGATCCCTGTTTGGGGAGCATGTGGGAGGCGACCAATTGATGTTTCTCTCTCTTCCTCTCTCTCCAAAATCAAGAAACATATCCTCAGATAAGGCTTAAAATTTTTTAAAAATTTAAAAAAAGAGAGAGTCTTCATTCTGTCACTTCAGTAACAAATTAAACACATTTCTGAAGGTAAAGAAACTAAATCTTGTAGCTGATTACATGAGGACTCCCGACCTCAACCTTGTTACAGTCAGTTCCTAGTTCCTCACACCTGGTCTGAGGGAGGGGCTGTGGGCTTAGGCGGCAGGAACTCGGGGTCCTGGACCCTCTGTGCTGCACAGTCAGGTGGGGCTGCAGGGGAAGGGGGCTGGAAGCAGGTGACAGTGACATGGGTAACTGCCTGATAGAGCCTGTCACAGCCCATCAGTGGACATCAGGACATTCCTGCTCTGAGAGGAGCTTCACAGGCCACAACGGTGATAATGAATATGAACTATACTAAAAAAAAAAAAAAAAACCACCCCCCCCAAAAAAACCACCAAAGACCCCAAGAGAAGCCTCAGCTCCACACTCCACCCCCCATGCCCAAATCTCTGTTGTCTGATGTTCTTAGAACATTTAACAAGTGCAATTATATGGCAGCAAAAGCCACTAGATCTCAAAGAAATCCTCTTTTTCTGCAGAGGAAGGCAGAGCACCACCAAGGCACACAACGCAGAGGCTGACAGGTCCCCAAACCTGCTCAGCAAGGATGACCCGGCATGTTACTGCGGCGGTTTGTGCAAAAGGAACATTTTGCCTTTCTAACTGCTGATTTGTTCTAAAAAAAAAAACAACTGCATTCTGTTTTATGAAAGGAGGTGGCAGGTGGGAAGACAGCCCCTAACCAGTGCCAGTGCCGCGGTGCTGCCGCAAGCGAAACCTGCTTTAGCGGCGCAAGCGCCACGTGGTGTCTCCCTGCCCCACTGCTCAAAGCTGAAGCAGGAAAGATGGTGGGAAACGCCATCCCAGTGCCAGGCTCCACCGACTCTCCCGTGACCTGCCCACTAATGGGACCTATGAAACACACAGCCAGCACCACCCACCCACAAGCACTGCCTGTGTGCCCTGGAAGGGCCCAGGGGTGTGGTTCATGGCCCGAGGCCAGTCCCGCCCACACAGGACAGGCTGCTGGTGCCGCCTGGCCTCAGCCCGCTCTGCTGAGCAATTTCATCTGGTTCCCTCTCTAGATCTTGGATCACAAAGTAAGAGGGCAAGTTCGCAGTGTCCTCCAGACTAGTAAACCTGTTAGACACACGTTTTGGGGGCCATCCAGGTCCTAGTCCCGGGTCAAGGCCGTACCCACTGTGCCCACAAAACCCAGACTTGACCAAGCCCACAACCCTAGGTGGATTCTGATGCCAACTCTGAGAGCTACTGCGATGTACAGACTTGCTCTGTCTCAGCCTTTCCCTCTTCTAAGACATGGAGGCCCTGGGCTCATCCAGCACAACCCATGTCTGAATGGCATATATTCTTTCAAGAACAGAGTGGCTGTTAGTGGCAAAATGGGACATGCCTGAAAAAACACTGTTGTAACATTCAGTTCAACTGGGTTGTAGATCAAGAGGTTGATGCAGACTCCAGGTGTGGCTGGAACACAGGGATGGAGGGGACATGGACCAGGAGGAGGCTGGAGAGGTGGGCGGGACCCAGATCAGACAGGGCTGTGTGGGCCAGCGCCAGCAGTGTGGATTCAGAGTGCGAGGCAAAGCCGCTGGGGGGACTTAAGCAGGGGAATGATGAGGTCTGATTACGACTCATCTGGACCATGAGGCCTAGCAATGACGCTGTGGTGGAAAGGACCCTGGGGCCAATCCAACAACTCACTGGTGTCACCCACCATGTCAGACAATTACTTTGCCACCGTCCACTCTGGGCCAGCAAACGACGCCAGGCTGTGCCCGCTGTTCCTATTCAGCCAGTCCTCAGCTACCCGCACGTGACTCCATGAGCTTTCTAATACTCTCCTCAACATTCAGAGATCCTAGGAGTCTGGCAGTGACACACAGGACAGCGTGGAAGCCCGCCACCAGGCCACGGGTGACAGACCACGAGTGGCACTTCACTGACTGATACTCTGCAGCCGAACCTGGGCAGCGGCCGACACTGCCTGTGGGGCTGGGGGAAGCTCAGCGTGTCTCTGAGTTTCAACTTCTTCCCTTTTCATGTACAAGTTAGGCAGCTCCTTTTGCAGGTCTGAAAGAGGAGCACATGAGCACACAGCATCCTATTTTTCACTGCAGGTTGCTCCCAGATCCTTGCTATGAGGCCACAAGCCCCAGAGGGAGAATTCTTGGCCTGAATGGCACGGGACACCACGTTTGCCTTTCAATGCTCTAACCCAGAGAGCGATTTTCAGCTGATGAGCACAAGAATTTTTAAAGCCTACAAGACCTGACTATGCAGTCAGGGGCATGGAGCTCTTTTCCCTGAGATTGTCCAATAAAAGAAATGACAACAGCCAATGCAGCCATAGCTGTCTGGTGTGAATGAATCAAAATCAGGCGCATTTTTTGTCAGATCAGCAAAAAATATTATTTTCTGGAGGGCCACAGAGTTTCAGTGATTAGTTCATGGGTCCTCCAGGATGAACAGTGGTGACAGTCCCTTCTCTGATCTACTGCGGAGCCCACGGCGGGCCCCGCCCTTCACTGTGATCTTCCCACTTGTGGGCCTGCAGGGTGCATTTCCGCTACCAGCGGACCTGCCTTTTAAAAAGGAACAAGAGGAAGAGACACATAGGAAAGAATGTAAAGGAAAAGAAAAGGAGAGAAAAACTGGCATGGAGTCACTGTGTGAGCCACCAGATGTGGGATTTGAAGAAACCTTTTAGCTACCTGAATATGGCCTGAAACTCAATTTGACCCTCATTTCTAAACTAACAGTACGCACCTTTGTCGGCATCTGAGAATGTTTCTATATTCCATTTTATAACCTCTCCTTTCATTAAAGCCCATTTATTTAAGCCACTTATCAAAGTGTGGGACACAGACTAATGGAGAGGGGATGATTTTAAGTGGTATGTGAACATGGAGTTTTAACAGATATGGAATTTAATTTATATACACCAAAAATTACTCGCAAACTAAATTATGTCTTCACAGATATTCTTGCTTAAGACAGATCTAAGTAAGTAAAAGAATGATTCAACTGAACGTGAAGTTTAAAACTAGTAAGTGAGGACCAAAATTAGGAAAATTCTGGAGGTAGTATGTGAATGGGAAACACGGAAAGTCTCTATTTCAGAACCCTTTTAGCTGATGTCAAAAGAATCTGTTGGAGAACAGTATGGAAAAGCTGATTAGCCTATAATTCTCAGTGTACAATTTTCCATATGTAATTTTTCCTACGTGAAAGAAAACCTTTTCTCTTAGCTACCTGTCTTTATAGTTCCATACTGGGAACTAACTCCATTCTTAAGTGAAATGAAGTAAGTTGCTGTAGAATTTGTTCTTGAAAATATCTAATAAAAAAATGAATGTTTTCTTCGATTCTATTAGCATGCCATGAATCACCTTCTAGACTTACTTACATTTTTCAGGTGGTGTTATGGTAATAGTCTGAGCTGTAAATTCTTCATCAAAATATCTGGTATCTGTCTCAGATGTTACTTGAGGCTTAAAAGGAGGTACAAGCTGTAAGAAGAAAAAGCACAGTTAATAGACTCACTTTAGGAAAATTAATTTTAGGATAAAACGGGAGAGAAAATAACTGAAGAATGTAGGACACTAGACTGCTGAGTCACCGTGGAAGGTCGATGAGGCTGCCAGTCAAGCACCTTAGCCCAGCACAGCAGGAGATGGTTGTCCTGTGTACAATGGGAGGGATTATATGAAAGCGAACACACAAGACCCCAAGAATAGGGTAGGAAGAGCTATTGAAGAGCCTGTCCCCGTCTCTTCCTCAATAACATGCACACACAGAACCAGATGGAGGTGGACAACCTGCAGAATGCAGGCTCTTCCTGGTGCAGCAAAGGCACCAGCTTGCGGCTCTCTGCTACTCTCTTCCTGGAGCCCGATGGGCAAGTTATTTTTCAAAACACAACCGAAAATAGTTATTCTCTGGGCCACAGAGAGCACACTGCCTTTGGACCTGGCAAAGAATTCAAGCTCTGCTTGGTGGAGATGGGCATGAGTGCCTGGCCTGCTCCGGAACGGGGTTCTGGGCAGTTAGGAGCCAACGTTTGCCGGCAGTTTTCATCAGACCCTCGGAGGGGGCTGTGCCCAGGAGAGATGAAGAGTAACTAACTGCTCTGGGAGTGATAGAAGTGGACTCCTCAACCTCACACCTGCCGCAGGCACGGGGCGGGGGCTGCTCTCTGGATGCTGGTGGTTACAGAAGCCCAAGCCCCGGGAGCCTCCACCTCTGCGACCACCCCTGGGTGGGAGGCAGCGGGCCAGGATGGGGTCCTCTTCACATGGCTCCACCTCCACGTACAGCCTGCAGGCTCTTTTTAGTCCAGGAAGCCCAGGGCCAGGGCCCGCCTGAGTCAGCGCATGCGCTCTGATGAGGACTGCTCAGAACAGGAGATGCTGCCTTTAGAATAAAATCCCCGTGGGGATGGAAAACGGAAAATGCAATAGAAGGACAGAAGTGAGTATGCTTTATAAAAATTTTACAGAAACAAATACACGCTTGGCTTTAGATCAATGCATTTTTCCAGTCTTACTGTCACCAAATTTATGTTAAATAATGCAAAAATCTTTACATTGTTTTCTAGACTACATTTTAAAAAAACAGGGAGAAAGAGAATTAAAAGCATGTTTTCAGACTCAAGGACCCCAGGCGACAGCACGGCGCCCGTGCAGGAGAGCAGGTCTGGCCGGCTCGACTCCTGCCGACATCGGCACCGGACCCACTGAGGCGCAGCGGGACTGCACCACGGTTCTAACTTTATTTCCCTAATGAGTAACCATCTTTTTCCATGAGTTTATTTCTTCTTTGGTGAAATGTCTGTTCAAATGTTTACCCATGTATGTATTTTCCTTGTCATGAAGTTCAGAGACTTCTTTATACATTCTGCATGTACATCTCCTATCAGAGTTGGGATTTGCAAATATTCTTCCAGTCTGTGCCTTTTCCTTTCTCTGCAAGTGTCTCCTAAAGAACAGACATTCTTAATTTTGAGATAGTCTGATGTACCAATTTTTCTTTATAGATTATGCTTCTGTCCTCATCTACGAAATTTTTGCCCTACCTAATATCACAAATATTTTCTCCTATGTTTTCTTCTAGAAGACTTTACACTTAGGAGTATGATCCATGTTGAGTTAATTTTGTATGTGCTGCAAATTCTTTTTTTAAAAAAATACATAGATGTCCAGTTATTTTAGCAGGATTTGTTGAATTGAGCTATCTTTGTGCTTTTATTGAAAGTCAATTAACCACGTACATGTGTACCTATTTCCAGGTTCTTTATTGTGTGGCACTGATCTCTTCACTCATCTTTATGGGCAAATAAAGATGTTATTTGTCCATAACAAACTGTCTTTTTTTTTAGATTTTATTTATTTATTTTTTAGAGAGAAGGGAAAGGAGGGAGAAAGAGAGGGAAAGGAACATCAATGTGTGGTTGCCTCTCATGCATCCCCTACTGGGGGGACCTGGCCTGCAACCCAGGCATGTGCCCCGACTAGGAATCGAACCAGTGACCCCTTGGTTTACAGGCCCCTGCTCAATCCACTGAGCTACACCAGCCAGGGCCAAACTGTCTTGATTACTGTGACTTAATAATAAACCCTGTAGTTGGATAGTATAGGTCCTTCAACTTTGTTTTTTGTCAAGGTCGTTTGGGCTATTCTAGGTCCTTTGCATTCCATACAATTTTTTAAATCAACCTAAGAATTTCTACAAAATTGCCTGCTAGCATATTCATTAAGATTATAGTGAATTTATATGCCAATTTGGAGAGAACAGACATCTTAAAAATACTGTCTTCTAAATCACAAACACAGCAGATCTCTTTATTGCATTAGGTTGTCTTTACTTTCTCCTGACAATATTTCTTAGTTTTCAGTATAAAGGTCTTTCATACCTTTTGTCAAAATTACCCCTAAGTACTTCATATTTCTGTTGTTACTGTAAACAATATTTTTATTGATTTTCATGTTAGTCTGTTGCTGCTGTATAAAATTAGTTATTTTTTATCCTGCAATCCTTTGTATATTTATCTTGTATTAAGCAACCCATGGGTTAAACTTTAGCAGCTATTTTGTAGATTTCATCTGATTTTTAAAAATAGATAATCAGGTTGTCCACGAATAAAGACAGATTTACTTCTTTCTTACCTGTATGCATTTTATTTCTTTTTCTTGCCTTACCACACTGGCCACTGGATTTAATTTTTCCTTTTTCCCCCTAGTTTCTTAGGATGAAAGTTAAGTCACTGATCTTAGATCTTTCCTCTTTTTGAATACAATGATTTGGAACTACAAATTTCCCCTAAAGTATCGGAGTAGCTACACCCCAGATGTAAATGTGTTTTGTTTTCCTTTTTAGTCCGCTCAGAATACTTTCTAATTTCCTTTTCTGGTTTGTTCTCTAACCTATGAATTATTTAAACTTGTAATAAGCTTTCCAATACTTGGGGATTTTCCATTGATCTTTCTGATTTGATTTCTAAATCCATTCCATTTTATTCAGAGTACATGCTCTGAATTATTAGAATTCTTTTACACTTATGGGGTTGTTTTGACCAAAACATGGTATATCATGCTAGATGTTCTATATAACCTTGAAAAAATGAGTATTCTTCTGTTGTTATATAATGTTCTATAAATGTCAATTAGATTGAGTTGGCAATATTGTTAACTTCTATAAACTTAATGATTTTCTCTCTGATATCTATCAATTATTTAGAGATAGGTATTGAAATTTCCAACTCTAATTGCAGATTCATCTATTTTTCTGTGCAGTTTTATTAGTTTTTGCTTTATGTACTTGGACTTTTGTTACTGGGCGCAGAGAAGCAGTGCTGTGTGTGTGCGCACGTGTGCACGTGTGTGCATGCGCAGTGCACATGCCCGTGAGTGGGTCACTGAATGGGCTGTGGGGATCTGAACTCACTCAGTTGTAGGAGCTGTCCACACACTCCCTGTGAGACTGCTGTCTTCATGCTTGTGCCAGAGCCTGGCATCCACAGGACAGGGAGGCGAGGAGACGTATGTAAAGCAGGAGAAGAACAACGTGGAACCCTAAAAAGGCTTGGGTTGGAGAGCACAAGGACGGATGGAAACCCACACCGTTTCTTACCATCTCTGGCTTTGAAGGTGTGGATATCCTACATGAACTGGGACCTTTCTCATGGAGCTAAAAACACCCCCTGGCCCAGGAGTAGGAAAAGCTAAAAGAGGGCCCACCCGGGGGGAGAAGGAGCAGAGACAGGCCCGAGCACAGCTCCTGCCAAGGGCGGAGCTAACGGACCAGCAACAGCACGAGGAGATGCACAACGGCACAACGGCTGCTGCTTCACCCTGTTACGAGTCTCCACAAGAACCTCATCAGCAAAGGGAATTCTGGGAAATGGAGCTCGGACTAGTCAAACTGGCATGTTCTAAGGCCACCACACAAGCAAAAATACCCTGAAAGCAGCTAGTGAAATATAACACATAATTTACAAGGAATGAATAATTGAATAAGCCCTCACTGAACTATCAACTCACAATTTTACATTCACTCATAACATCCTTGAAGAATGAAGCCAAAGTAAAGGCATCATCAGATGAAAGAAAACAAATTCCTCTCCAACCAACTTGTACTATGAGAAATGATCATGGAAATTCTTTAGGCTACAGGGCAATAATATCAGAGGGAAGCCTGACTCTTCCAGAAGGAATGAAGAGACGAGGGTGATCCGGAGTCAGAGGCTGTTGAGGGCTGCGGAGCTCCGCCTACGCCAGCAGCCGCTGAAGTGTGTCTTTCACAGGGAGAATTCTAGCTCCATAAAAAAAGTTACTTAAAAAAAAAAAAAAAAGAACAAAGAGCATTTGAAATGGTAAACATGCAGTTTTATACAAACACTAAAAGTTCTAACTCAAAATATGGGGCAGACACGAAGATTAATCTTCAAATAGGAACATAGAAGTCTAATGAATGACTCAAAAGACTCAAAATTAATAGAATAAGGTACGAAGATTCATTTAGGTGCTTTCTGAACAGGCATTCTTTCATTTAGGCCCCTCTGTTCTTCACACTAAAGTGATAAGAATGCATCTTTCTCATTTAAACAGTTGTCATTCCAGTGAAATGAATAGTAACCGCATGACCAAAAGAAACTATCCCGTATGTAAATCACTCTCTAAAAGCAAGTTTCCTCCTCTTTGCTGAAGGAAATCTCTGGAAAATAAGTACAAATGTAATAAATGTAAGATGCTCCTCAAAGTGAGCCAAAGATTCCAAATCAATCTCCCTTAAATACTCATTCTTTCTGTTCCATGTTGTTACTAGTTTTCTTTACCAAGAATAAAGCTGTAGCAGTCGGCTCACAGTCGCACTGTGAAGCCCCCAGCCTCAGCCGGGGACCTGGTACCTCTTCACACTCGCTAGTCGGGCTCCCTGCAGTCCCCTCCCCGCCCACACAGGAGCCAGCGCCTGTCCTCCAGCCTCTGAGGCTGACCACGTACACTGTGCTCGCTGTCACGAGCAGGACGCCTGCAATGAAGACAGCAGGGCCTTCAGGCGGCGGCCACCCCAGCTTCCGGAACAGACGTTCCCACGCACATTTGCTTCCATGGGCAACTCTACAACATTTCCCATCCCTGTCCCCACAGAGGGGCCGTGCCCGCTCTGCGAAGGCTAATCAATCCCTTTAGCTGTACCTCACACACAGACGCTGCCTTTTCCTTGCAGCTTACTTGGTTTCCAATATATTAAAAAAGTCTTACAGGATGCTATTCACGTATTTGCATCTTACCTCTTCATTTCATCAACAGATACTTTGAAACTTCTGTTTTTTTAAGATATAAAACATAGAGATGCGGTTAAATATCCATTCCTTTACTACCACTACTGTTCAATCATTTTTAACTTACAAAATGACACTTATATATGATTCAAGTAAATTTGGTTCTCAAGTCTCTATATCATTTACATGCGTTTTTACACTTTTCTCCCATATATAGGTGATTGCAAATGTAGTTGACAGGATCAGCTGCAATGCTTCATATTTCAAACTTTCCTCTCTTCTTTTTTGGGCAATAAAGTTGTAAATAAAGACCATCTTACATTAAGATCCCCCTCCCCCCAAAGCAAGAATCAAGTACATGACGTCTAAAAGAAAATTCACTTAAATATCTAGCACAGGTTAACAGCAGCATAATGGGGAAAGATACATCATACGAAATCAACAGACGGCTGGAGCACTCATTATCCAAGTAGCTTTCAAAACAAGTATCAACGCTATGAGTACAGAGGAACACTTCACGATAAAGGGATAAATTCACCAAGAAGACATAATCCTCAACACATATGCAGCTAATACAGATGTCTCAAAATACATGAAACAAAGCAAATTTACAATTGTAGCTAAAGATTACAGCAGTCCCTTTTTAGTAACTAATAAAACGAGTAGGCGAAAAATCAGGAAGGATATGGGAGACATGAACGACACCATCAGCCATGTGGACGTAACCGGTCCTGGCAGAGAACATACTCTTTTCAAGTGGACACAGAACACATACCAAGAGAAAACATTTCTTCTGGGCCATAAAACTGGGAATAAATTTAAGTGCATTAATACCATATAATATATGTTTTCCAAACAGAAGACGAATTAAGTTAGGAGTCAGTAACAGAAAGAACTGAAAAACCTGTAGTTTTGGAAACTGAACAACATACTTGGAAATAACCCCTGAGTTAAGAAAGAATCACAAGGGGAATTTAAAATACTGTGAAATGGAAACACAACACCGACATTTGCAAAGCACGGCTGAATCTTCAGACAGAAACCTGTAGCGCTCGTGTTTATGGTAGAGAAAGCACTCAAAACATTACCTTAGCTTCTGCCTAAAGAAAGTAGAGGAAAAAACAGATTATAAATTAAAAGAAGCAGAATAAGTAATAAAGAGCAAATTAATACATATGCACACAGAAAAACAATACAAAAGATTCATAAAACCAAAAGCTGTTTCTTTAAAAAAATTCAGCAACATTGCTACACCTGCAGGCGGACTAATGAAGAGCAAGAGTGAGAAGACACCAATGACCAACGTCAGAGCTAAAAGCGAGGCCACCACTGCGCATGCAACAAACACTGTAAAGACAAGAAGGGAGGGTTACACACTTTTTTAAGCCAATAAATTAGGATATTTAGACAACAAATTCCTTGTAGGCCACAAAATACCAAAACTCATTAGAAAAGAAAGAGAGAGCCTTGACAGCCCCATAACTATTAAAGAAATTGAGTTTATTGTTAAAAACCTCTCAACAAAGTCAAAACGCCAAGTGGCTTCCCTGGTAAATTCTACCAAAGACTTAAGGACCTGATAACACCACCTACACACACAATTGCATGCAACCAAAGAGGAGGGAATACTTCCCACCTTGTTTTTCAAAGGGAAACATGAGCTACAAATCAAAATCATACACAGATATTGTAGAAAGATAACTCCCAATATCACTCATGATATAAGGATGCCAAAATTCTTAAGAAACACACTATATGAACGTAGCAATAAGAAATAAGGAGAACAGTTCACGGATAGGTTGACGGAATCTAAGGTTCATTTACCATTAGAAAACCCATCCATGTAATTTGCCATGTTAATAGAACGTAAAGGAGAAAACCCATTCGATCCCCGCAACAGGTGCAGAAAAAGCTTCTAATAAAACTCAACACCTATTCATGATAAAAACTATTAGCATACTAGGGACAGAGGGAGAGTCCTCAAACTGATAAAGGAGGCACAAAAGACCTATGGTAACACCCAAGTTTTATAACTTGTTATAGAAATGATTCTGGGCTTAGAGAAGACTTACAAAAACAGCACAAACATCCATCCTTCACATGCCTTCCCCCAGTGCTAATATTAAGATACAGCTGTACCACGATGACCAAAGCTAAGAAATTCCCATTGGTAAAGAGCACTAACTACCAACTTAGAAAGAGACTCAAAATGCAAGGATGCTGTGATCAGGCTGTCGTTCTTCAAGTTGTCCTGATGGGCAGGAAACTGTAAGACATGTCAGCCCACGGGGACTTCTATTACTTATGGAAACTTCGTCATTTTTTGGGTTGTTGCTTCTCCCATCTCCATTGGCATCATCTGAAGCTGTGTTTCGGGAGTTCCTTTTACCACCCCACTCTCGAACCTCTCCATCCGTGCACCACCAGGCAGCCACCTGGGCCTGTCTCAGTGAGGGCAGCAGAGACAGGTGAGCCTGGCTTCCTCACTGGTTTGCTGGCTGGACCCTCAGAGCTTTCTCCAGGTGATGCCAAACTACCAGTTAACATGAGGAGCCTGACACTAATGAGGGAATCGTGGTAGCGCTCCTAGTCTCTTAATGGTTAGCGATGCCACACTGGTGCTCTACCGTTGTCTTGTAAAGAACTTTTTCTTTCTTTTTCTGACTGACTCCTCCTTGGACAGGGTGTAGCAAAGGGATATCTGGTTGTGGCTTGTAGCCTTTGGCACCAAAGGAAATCTCTCACCATGTATTATTTCTCGGAGACATAGCAACTGCTTGACTGCACTGAATAGAATTTCAAGATGTATCTCGGGAGTCAAAATTTTCTATATTCAATTAAATGTTCAATATTCAATCAATGGTAGTGCAGAAGTGAAAAATACCATTATAACATTAAACTGTATCCACTTGAAAATCTTTTTGCTATAAATTCATTTTAGCCAAAACACATACACACCACACTACGGCAGTAACTTACCTTTTTATCATACACGTCTTGCCAATTTACTCCAGAGAAGAAACTGTGTCTCATGATTTCTTTTGCATCGTCTGGCCCTCCACCAAGGCTATGAGGATAGGAACGAAATTAAATGAGCATGAAACGTTTACGTAAGTCCAACACCTAACAAAGGGTTTTTGTGAAATGTGATTTTATGTGTGATAAATAGTTCTTGTGGTAACTAGTCACAAAAATAAAAACCTTTCACTGCAAGACCTAATTTCCCTCATGTGCTCCTAACTCAGGACAGTATGGCATCTAAAAAGAACACAGGCTTGGGTAGCAGACCCGAAATGGGCAACCAGCTCTGGAGTTTGCATGTGACGATGAGAAACCTACTTATCATGCCCATTCTACAGATGAGAAAACTGAGATTAGGTCCAGCACCTAGCACAGTAAGTGGTAGCTGTTATCACTGTCAATTTTATAAACCAAATTCATTCTAGAATGGCTCAAGTCGGAATGCACCCTTGTTGACATAAATTCTGAAATGTCTAAGTTGGTTAGAGAAACAATTCGTAGAGCACTACTAACAGATAGACACTCACAGACTATTTTCATACCTCAAATGAACGTCCACGGAAATGGAATTGTTAATCTGTGAAATAGCATTACAATGTAATTGGCTAAGCAGGTTTCAATATAAATTATAAAGTATGCAAATGTACACCCTTCCACATCTTTGAAGGTGTTCTTATTTAACGATACCTCGCACAAAATGAAGTTCAGGTGTTTCCTGGCTTCCTCAGCTCATACAGTGCATAGGAGTTGTGACAAAGAAAGAATGAGAGGAACAGGAAAAACAGAGAGTGAAGCGAGGAGGGAGGGTGACAGGGAAATGCGAGGGAGCAAAAACAAAGAGCAGGGAAAGAAGGAGGGAAAGAGAGGGAAGGGAATCTAGTCAAGTCTGATGCTGATGAGGCAGGCAAGCTTCACTGGTCTTGTTCACGGTTGGGAATGACACGCCCTGGGCCATGCTTAACACCCAGGCCTCTGGGGAAATCGTGCACCAATATTATGCACGGGGCATGTTTATTATGAACTGTACTGACATAAAGGATGTAAAGCACAGAATTTATAAAGAATAATAAAAATATACAATGTTCTTTGTCATGAGTAAATTAACCAGTTGATGATCCAGAAAACTTGTGTTAATTTTTTGCTGAAGTCCAAAGCCACCAACAGACTTATTTGTAGTTCTGACGTGAATATTAGCTGATATTTTTGTTTCCAGTAAAGACTGAGATAAAAGTGACATAAAGAGACACATACGTCAGAGCTTCACCTGTTTGTCTGATATGTGACTGACTTCTTGCCGAATGGTTCATAGTTTGGAACAGTAGAAGAACACTTCCGTTTTTGTGTGCCATTTATAATGTAATGTGTATAGATTCAACAAACCTTTAAAGTTTAGTCTATATTATTAACACTTTCTCTATCACTTTAAGTCTAAACAATTGACAAAACCATAAATCAAGCCCTGACTTACAGTGTTTGCCAATTCTGGTGATGTAAATAAATACCTCCTACCATGGCCAACAGTAAAATATAACGAAATCATTAAAGAGAGATGAGTTTTGAGTCTTTACTACTTTTGATTTTAATATTTTAACTTACGAATTTATATAATTTAGGTTTTAGTGATGACCCTGTAAAACGCCAGCTCCTGCATGCTACCGGAGAGGAGGGACATCAGCAGGTCGTAACTGTGCCATCCTAGCAAATCCTCATTCTTATTAGGCATAAGAAACGCGAGACGGTGAAGAACCCAGGACCCTCCCACACAGTGTCGGAATGGAACATAAAGCCATCAGCTGAGGGTGCGCCGTCCAGACTTGCACAGAAGGCACCATGCCCCTGACATGGAGCTTTCCCAGCCGATGGGCTCAGGACAGCCAGGTGCTCACCTGGAGCTCCCCGACTGAGCGCTCTGCACGTGGCTGACCCGCAGCACCCTACTCCCAGTGAATACTTTTGAGGGCACAGAGCAGTACTGGATTATCCAAAAAAAAAAAAAAAAAAGCATTTTAAGCTTGTGCTGAGGGAACCAGACAAACAGAAATACCAAAACACATGTTTCTGAGAAGAATTTAGCATTTCACAGTCTGCGTTTAAGTAGTCTGCATGAGAAAAGTCGGAAGTTCGTACTGTTTTCTTCCACTTTTGTTACTGTTTGTCTCGATACCGTTTTCATTTTGAATCGAGTATGAGACGGAGCCTGCGGTGAGGCCTGGGAGGACCACCAGAGTCAGAGTCCCTTGGTGAAGAAAAGGTTCTGGAGCAGCCCGACAGCCTCGTTCTTCTGCCTGTTCTGTACCAACAGTTTGACTCTGGACACAACAGCACTTAATCTGTATTTATCGAACGCATGTAAGAAGACTACAAGGTCAGCCATGAAAACTACGCAAAGTCCAAGAATAGCATCTTGGACTGCATTTCAAAAGGTGGGGGAGATTCTTTAGCATGAGCCTCCTCAAAGCGTGAAGCTGTCAGAAGTTCAACGCCAGTGACTGCCTAGTGTACATCTTCAGACTCCAACATAACATCAGAATACGATTTGCACAAAGACACTTATGTCTAGGAACGCTAAACTCCAACATCAAAATGCCAAGCTACATCCGCAGCCACTACGCATCTTTGTTACTGGACTCCATGGGATTCCCGTGTTCCTAGTGGCCTTAGTGTTGCTGAAGGCGGTGCGCGGTCACGCTTTCTCTACACACTCTCGCCTGCTGAGGAGACAAAGGCACGCTAACAGAATGAGCATAAAATAATGGAGCATAAGAAATAAAAGCAAAATGACAGCTGACCCTTGGGCAGAACTCATAGCAACTCAGTACAGAGGGTCAGAAAAATGCAGGCAGAATTTAACACAGTCAAAGGGTTTAATAATGAGGAGATACACAATAATGCGATTATCGAGTATATTTCCAAAGAGTTCTTGGGGTCCCTGATTGGCTGCCCGGTCTCCCAGGATTCCCCCCACCACTCTCACAGCTCCAGCTCCCTCCCAGATGATGATGGATCTTAGTCCATTCAGTTCCTGGGTTTCTATTAGGCACCGGTACTATTTCCCACCTGGGTTTCTATAGAAACCTCAGACTCGGTACCGTGAAAGCTAGTACCAGCATCTACCCCGTGTAGCCTCCTCCTTTGCCTGTACACAGTCTGTTAAAACTACTCCACCCTCCAAACTAGTCACCGGGCTGGAAAGCGGAGGTATCCTCACCTTCTTCCGCTTCCTCACCGTTTCAACTTCACCATTCAGAGTTCTACTTATTATCCTGTCTCCACTGCGCAGGAAGGACCCCACCTTTCATCTGGACTACTCCTACTGCCTGCTCCTGGCCCTGCATTGTTCTAATCCATCCAGGACAGTGCTGCCAGAGTTACCTTGTCATCACACAGATCTGATTAATATTCCAACCCTTTCAATAATTCAGTGGCATCTCATCTCCTTCTGAATAAAGACTAAATATTTTCTAAAAAATATGAGGTCCTCATAATCTAACACATCAGCTTCATCTCCCAGTGCTACCCAACTCGTATTCTACACGTAGTCACCGAACCGCTCAAATGCCACGCTCGTTTGCAGTTCTAGCTGTTCTTTACATGTAAGTTTCTCAGCATGAATGCCAATGCAAACCCCAGCTCTTTCATGAGTCAGCTCCGGTCTTCCAACCGCCCAGACAGGGCTAATAATTTCAAAAGCAATTTGTATGTAGTTTAACCTGAGCGTCTGTGAATATGTCTGGTGCCCCAATTATTCTATATGAACATCTGGAGCAGATTATTCTGTTTATCCTTGCATTCCCAGTATTTTAATGCAGCAGTTGGGGGGTGGGGAGGGTAGCGGCTGCTTGATACATCTACTACGAAAGAAAATAGCAGATGATTGAAAATACCACACCTTCTCTTTAGACAATCCCAGCCTCTGGGTGCACAAATCTTTAAGAGGTGTGCTACTTACCAGGCCACTAGCGTTCTAAATTTACCTCATATGTATTGATTAATTATTAAGTATCTACTATGTGCTACCCACTGGGTGGGCTGGGGGGAAGGATGAGAACAAAAATGAATGAGACAGAGACATGAAAAGCACAGTACAATTTTGTTCCACCAGCCACACTTAGAGGGGGCTACAAAGTCACCTGGAAGAGCCAGGAAAGGATGGCATAAAAATTCACCATCCTTGAACACTAACCAAGTATTAGGTTCCCAAATCAAGTAGTTAAAATGGAAATCCTAACTCTTCTTAATGATTGCCAATCACCAAGTACCACCTGTGACATTAACTGTGAAATTACCACATTAAATGAAATATATTTCAAACCATGACCCAAAATGATGTGTTGCAAAATAAGACATACAGGGAAGAGGCAAAAGTAGGTTTACAGTTGTGAGTACATGAAACAGTTTATTCTGTTTGATTATTTATTAACTATTGAATTATTTTCCATACGAACAACTGTAAACCTACTTTTGTCCCACCCTGCAGAAGAAATTTCAAATAGGCACCAAGAAACCTGATCTCTACTCTTGCTCCATAAGAATATTCTGTGAGACCTGGGATAAATCACTTAAGGCTTTATGGAAATGAGAATAATACCCTGCCTACCTACGTACCCACTCTGTAAGGCACTGAACCAGCAAGGAATGCAACAGATACAAAATCGCCTGAATGGAAAAATCACTTTACAAATGGAAGGTACGATCCTCGTTACCAGAATTACGAAATGCATTTGTGATTGGTTCTTCACAAAGCAAAAAACGGTACCTCTTTTATTATGTTTGCTTATTTTTACTGAAGGTAAAATCATGTTCCTCATAAATTTAGAAGCTAGAAGCATGTAATGGAAACCACTTCTACAGTAGACAAAGCCTACATTTTAAGCTTCATTTATTCTTTCCTTCATGAATTCAGCCTATCAACAAATACATATTGAGCAGCAACTATGAACAGAACTTATAAAGAAAAAACATTATGTGAGGTGTTATAAAAGATTCAACAATATATGAAATAGTCTAACCTTAGGATGCTTAAGATATTTTCAGAAAAAATGTGTATGTATCTAGATGGAAGGTATATATATACACAGATACACACAAACACCTATTTTAAGGGGTATTCAAAATTAATAGTCATCTCATATATGACTTATAAAATGCATGCCTAAATGAATATACAAACATGAGCAAAGAACACTATAGCTCATTGAGGAAAGGGCTGTAGGATTCTTCAGGTCAAAGCTGAAGCTACAAAAACAGAAATACAAAGTGTATAAAGATTTTTTGACCATTAATTTCAGACATGCATGGAAAAGAGCATCTTCAAAGGACAAGCAAAAAAGGCATCAGACATCTTGGGCTGAGAAGAGCGTAGAGACAGGTGGGCTGTTTATAACGTGAATCCGCAGAAATACAAAGGCCCAGAGACTGAAAGAAGAAAAGGGACGGTCTCATTCCACAACAGAAGCACCAGGGCAATTAAGAAAGCTCGCTCGTAATATGGATAACACAGATGACATGGATAAAACTCCCCAAATCCTTATTTGGTGAAATCTGCATAAAATTTCCAAGTTAGGAAGCAGTTCAGGAAATTTTTAAATGCTCTCTATTATGCAGTTAAAAATAAGCCGGCATCTCAGTTGGAAGATGTCTACACCACACACACTGCTTCTTGGAGCCACTTGCCTCTGAATTAATTTCCATACTGCAACTGCGAGCCGCACCCACCCGCAGACTTCCCGGGTGTCATCCGTGGCTTACCGCTTGTTTGGATCCTTTATCAAGAGCCCTGAAAGCAACGATTTTGCATCGGAAGAGAGTGTTCGAGGAAATTTAATGTCTTCCATTAGTATTAGCTCAAACAGCTTCTCATGGTCCTGGTTGTAGAAAGGGAGCCTCCCACACATCATTTCATACGTGACGACGCCCAGGCCCCACCAGTCCACGGCCCGGCCGTAGTCGTTGTCCTCCAGCACCTGAAAGCGAGACCGGGGAGGGGGCTGTTACACGTTAACTCTGAGAGCATTCTGGGCAAAACGGCAGATTTTTACACACAAGGGCGTTCTACCTTTCAAAGCCTAGGCAGGCAATTTGCAGGTCCTGACGTTCAAACTAGGAAGCATCCTACTGTAGACGCAAATCACACCGGATATCTGGAATGTGCCACAGAGACACAGAGATGGCCATGCAGCCAGTTCCAAGTCAGTGCGCACGTGAGCGCACGGAGGGGCAAGTGAAAACCGTCAGCAGACATGCACACTTTCTCCCAGGCCTACTTAAGGTTTCCTCCTGGTTCACCAAAGGGGACTTTAAGCAGCAACCTAGAGCTCAGGCATGCTGATCCTAGAGCATCTCGAGAACGTGCCTTACACACTCTTACGCCGAGAAGAGCTGAGCGACACCCATCAAACTGTGGAAGACAGGTGTAAACGGTGTCACCGGCAAGAGCACAGGGCACGGCCACTGTGAAAATACACCTGAACACTTTTGGGGGCCCCTCCATGTTTAAACTCAGGAAATACTGAGTCAACAAGGTGAATATGAAGATGTATTGTCTAGGCTATAACACACTTTGACAAGAAGAATTGTGCACTCAACACCTGTGTAGTATATACCTTGAATGTGCTTTGCAAAATACATTACATGCAATTTAAATTTAGGAAGAAATGACATGAAAGTGTCAGGATCTGTTCAAGCAACCTGTTCACATCAGAACTTGATAACTTGTACTGGCTCAGGAGACACTGATTGTGCCTTTTTATTAGGTGTGTTCCTCAACCAATGGAATTTTCTTCATTCACTTGGAACTTTCAATATTTTATTTTTAATTATTATATTGGAATCATCTTAAAGGTTACTTTTTCTGAGCCTCTTACCTTTGGGATAAACCAATTTTCAACAAAACCATACACACGAAATTTATTAATTAAAAAAAATCTTACAACTGACTGCATAAGAGAGAACTCGATACAGAACAAAGCAGTGCTCATAGTCCAAACTTCCTGGGTTTGAGATAAGTAAATACACTGTTGAAGGTTACTCCTATGTGACTTTTATTTAAAATTTACCAATAATTTCACAGAACTGTGCATGACATTTTGGATACGAAGGCACTTCAGTAGACAGGATATTTGAAGATGGAGCACATACTTTCAAGAAAAATACTATGTTACTTGAAGATATATTTAGAAGTGTTTTCAAGTGCTCTGAAGGATTTTTAATTCAACTGCATCCCTGTTTTGTGGCTGAAGAAGCCTGGGAACAAATGATACTGGCAAGAGATGAGCACAGGTCCAGTTCCACATGGTCCAAAAATCTTTGGTAAATCACAAACTAACCAAAATATTTTCAGGAAAAACAGCAAATTCTCATTTTTATCTTTGGCTGAAAATATTTCAGATGCTTGTTTGTTTGAAATAAGTAATGTGAGAACATACAGAAAACAAGAAATAACCTAACGAAGCAGAGAAATTCCACTTGTGTACTTAAGTCAAAGAAAATGCATTTTTTAAATACCAGTGACTTTTGATTATTGAAGACTCTCTCATGTCCAATTGGTTGAATGCATTGTTTGTGGGCCTTTTCCTAACAGATCCAGGATTTTACCTAATAACAAAAAATTTTAAAATCTAAGTAAACTTTCTCTGCATTCCTGCAACACCAACAGAACAGAGGCACATGCAAAAAAAGAGCCAAATGTGGTTTTTAACCTCTTTTTTCATAAAACCATAAAAAGCATAAAAGCTGGATTAACTGCCTCCCGAACCCACATTTCACCAGCCGGGTTCTCTTCCCCAGCTGGCAAAACTGGCAATCCCTTATTTTTGTTTAAATACCTGGTTTGCTGCCAGAAGGGAAAGTGAGTATATTAAAAAAAAAAAGGTGGGGGGGGGGGATTTTTGAAGCGAAATAAGCATTTGAAAAATAAAACTGCACTGTAAAAAAATCTGTTTGATAAAATAAAATGTATTTTATTTTGCTTTGTAAAATGAATACTGACTCTCCAACTAAGTGGTTTTGCTTCTGAACATAATGTGCTTTAATTGATACAGAGCTAGAATGCTACAATTAGAACTGCTTGCTGAACCACTTTGTACTGAACAAATTTGATGTAATGTATTATCTTTTTGACACATTAGCTTAAGCAATGTTAAGGAGAAAACACCCCAACAGCTCAGCCAGCCTACTTGATCTGAGTCTTTGCTACCAATGAAAAAGATCGATTTCTGCTCAACTCCTACCTGCAAACAGCTGCAAGATGACATGCACAGGAAATAAAAGTGATTCTGATATTCTACGTGTGGATATATAACATAAAATGTGTTATCACTATTCGTAAATGTCCTTTCACTCTCCTTCAATATAAATTATTTCAAAACAGCACCCGGATATGCTCTAGAAATTCCAGAGTGGACTTAAAATCTGCAGCCTCTTTGTATTATTTTTGGAAGACAGTTTTCTCCCTTACTCAAAGCATTTCTTTTTCCAAAATTATAGAAACACACAAAATTTATGCTCTTTAAGCTAAGAGCTGCAGTTCCTTCTGGCCACCTCTGATGATTTTTTTCCCTAGCACAAAGGCTGATTTACTATGTGGTTATTGTGAGAACTAACGCAAAGGCATGATCAGTGGTGACAGAGGGGCAGAGGTGACAGAGGTGACAATGGAGGTGTGCTCTTCAACTCTGGGACAACAGTGCCACGTAACTGGGACAGAAATGCAGACCAAAACCGACTCCCAGAGAAACATCCACTAAAAGACTCATCATCTGAAAGAACTAATCTAAACAAAGTGCCTCTAGGCCATAGAGTCAACGTTGCTGACATCTCACTGAACTCCAGGCTCAGGTGTGGCTGTGGACACTTGGTGCTTCCTCCTATCCCCGTGGTTCTCTGCGGCCGCAGCTGCAGCTTTACTTTATAACGACATGGACACAAACGCCCAAACGGGCACAGAAGGACAAGAGAGGATCTGGAACAGGAAAGGAAACGCAAAGGATGGAAAATGCTGACAGGCCACCTCAAAGCCACACCCAAACCGCAGAGGTGCAAGAAGATCAGGCGTAGTCTCGCTGTTCCCACCAGGGCCCAGACATTACTTCACTTTCTGATAAAATAAAACCTAAGGTTCACGGAGGTCACAGAAGGTACCAATTGCTATTAAATATTCCGGTAATATCTGATGTAGACATTTTCACTTATAAAACAACCAGGTGAGTGTAAGAAAAAAATCACTATAAATACTTCTTGAATGAATGGTTACTAATTTCAAAAGGTGATATTAAATAATAAACCATGTATTTTAAAATGATATCATCAATTGAAATTCCCAATGTAAATATTGATTTGGCTAATGGGCACTTTCAGAAACATCTTCAGTCCGATATTCTCCCACCATGAGGATTTACTGGAAGGCTGGAGGAAGGCCACCCTCCGCTTGTCCGCCGAGCCCACACGACACACCCAAGCAAGCAACTGCAAGGAGGCTCTGCATGGCCTAGAGTGGCTTACTGCTCAATCAATAATCCTGACAGAACAGATGGGGGAAAAAATTAAACATCTAAACAAACTGTCTGCCCACCTATGTTGTGAAAGTAAACTGCGAACTTGGATGAACCAATTTACCGCTAATGCAAAAAAAATTTTTTTTTCCTGGCAACCTTTATATTTCAGGTAGCTGACATGTGCGTGTTTTATATATATACACACTCTTACAGACTTTATCACCTATGGGAGTCCTTCACATTTTAACATCACAGAAATTTGCTTTAAAAAGACCTATAAATATTCTAATTCATATTTTAAAATGTACTGCAGCTTCGGGAGAAGTATGTATGTCATAAGAATTATGGATTCCATGGTTTCTTGGCATTTCTTTCGTAAGTATATATTCTCTAATAATTTTTAAGACATTGTAACTGCCACCTGCTGGGCATTAGAATGCTATAAGCTTTCTGGCCGGCTCCTAGCATTCACACACAATTCCTGCACACAGCCTACACCGGACCTTCCAAAGCAATCTCTGGCTCCAATAGGCAACGTTCTTGAATAAGAGAAAAGCTAAGTGGGTATAACACTGGTGACTGATTCACACTTAACATGTATCTTCCCAGAGATTTCTATGCTTGCTCTTTATTCTAAAGCAACATACTTTATGTGGGATTCCAAGAAACTGGGTCTTTGTGACCCAAATAAAAATAGCCATTGTGAAGTACTACGGGTTATCCCTAGTGTTACCAGTTAGTGTCACTTTTGGATACATTCTTATGCTTTGGAGAATTTAAAATTAAATCTTATGCTAAACTAGAACCACTCCAAGGTATTAGATGCAAATAAAAGACCACATGACACTGAAAAAAAAAAAAACTTCAGGTGAAAAATGACTACAAGAACTGACAGACGCTACACAAGTAAAACCTGCTCCTTATAAACACTGACAGACGTCAACGTTGAACTAAAAAAATACCATTTTGATTCATGTTTTAAAAATGTTCAATTTCGAGCCAGAGTGGGATGGTTTTTAATATCCAGAAACAGTATAAATAGTAAGTGGACACATATGACAAGAGTTTTTAATATTCTCATGACAAAGCACACAATTTCTACCTGAACCAAAGACTTACTCTGCCCCTTAATGTTGGTGATGACACCTTTCCACAACCATCAGGAAGGACAGGCTTTCAAAAAGCACCTTAAGGACAGGTGTTTTATGGGTTATTAATAATTAAACAAACTATTAGAGATGTACGCAGTTTTAGAAAGGCTACCAACGCAACTTTTTATTTTCACAAAAATCTTCCAAATTTTAAGACCTAGTTTCACAATCTGGTAGAAACGGCAGAATTTTGTCCAAGGTTAAGCAAAATGTTAAGTGTGTGTGGTGTATTTCTACCTACAGATTAAATGTGCAAACATAAGTAACTCTGGCCTCGCTTATTTCTCTTAAGATCTCTGAAAGGCTGTACTGACAACCCAGAAAATGACACCTTTTACATTTCTTCTTTGTTGTACTTTAAATAAGTAAATAAAACTCCATTCATTACACTTCAGTTTAGCCAGGTTCTAACCACCCCCCGCCTACGACAGTGCGTGCTGCCAACTCTCTTTGCCCTTACTCTATATGATTTTCCCAGCTCCTTCTGAAGAAGGTGATTTCTATCTTTGGCTTTAAATTTATACAGAATTTAATTTCCCTTTGTACTCTTATCTATACATAGCATCACAATGACTTTGAGTGAATCTTTGTATCAACATAGTTACCAATATATTCTGGTCTATTTCAGATATTTTCAAAATGTGGGTTATATAAAATATAATAAAGAGTAGGTTTTAAAAGAAAAACAAATAAAATGACAGTAAATGAATGTTTTCTAAAAATTAGGTCCTAAAAACCAAAAATGCATCAAAAACACATTTTCAGCCCCTGGAAAAATTTTACATTTTATATGAAATAAAATTATAAACATTTTTTCTCTGCATAGCAATCACACTAGAGGCTATACATTTTCCAATATTCAAATCATTTTTTTTGCGATCTTTTTGTTAGTTCTAACTTGATTATCAAATAATTTTTATTTTTACACTATTACAGAAGTGCATTTCTCTAGGTTTCCAAAACCACCTTATTCAACCTTCCCCATCTGTCACCATCTGCTTCTTTTTAGCATGTACTTTTTGTGTGATCACATAAACATGTGAAAAATAACTAACATTCAGATGATTATCTGCTGGTACATTTGAGGACTGGGCATAATAAAAGTGAACTGCCAAAACGTACTTAACACTTTTAATTTTGTTGGGTCTTGCATGTAAGCTACATTTGATTTTCAAACTGTTTTACAGTTGGAAAGTCGATCAGGTACTGCTAACTCAAGAGCAAAGCTGAGACTAAATAATTAGCACTGTATAAAATGGTTTGAATCCAACGAGAGCCAACTCAAATAATGAAACTTCACAGTAAGGTTTGAGACATGATTTCTAATTTCTTCTTTAATTTCTAGGCAGGAAAGTAGAGTAGAGTTTGCACAACCAAATTCCCCTCAAAATATCTTACTGCCCACAACGCATGGCAGGTCGAGTTCACTTCCTTCCAGTACCGGTGAGAGCAAGCCCACCCACTTATAACGACAGACACAGTGCGCTTCAGAGCTGAAGCCCAGTGAACGCCCGGTCTCCGTGCTGCTGGGACTGACTCGTTTCTGCCGTCTCTTAAGAAACACACGACTTCCCTCCCCTGCCCCGGTAACAGTAAACCTCTACAATTCTTCCTCAAAAGAGGTAAGAGAACACATATTTTTAAAATACTCTTTTCAACAAATGGCATTTTTATACTGTAAGACTTGTTTTTCCTGGTGGTCTTTGCCAGAAGAAGAACGTTAAGTTCATTTAAAGCTTAAGTTTATTTACAAATCAGCTATAAATCTGATCTATAGGACAGTTAATCAGTTTTGAACTGATTTCTAAGTCTTTTTGAAGCATCTTTTAAATACCCTTCACCTTTAAACAGCAAAGCACTTCCACCAGATTAAACCAACTGAAAAGCAGCGAAGGGTGAGCACCCTTAGGGTGCTGTCGGATCCCCCATCCTGGGGAGACAAGGCTTCCACAAGGAGAGAAGAGGGGAAAATGCTGACAGTGAGCTGTTCACTGGAGAGGCAGTCTCAAAAAGGCACTCCAGGCTGACAAAAAAACTAGCACGCAGGGCCCATCAGGGGAAGTCTGGATTAACAAGGGTAAGTGCGATTAATTTCAGGGTCTAAAAGAGGTGTGAGACTCCAGGAAGTGGGGAGAGAGCTAGTTTCAGCCGGGCCAGTCCCTCCCTCACTCTGACCATCTATCTGACCACAGTGTCACCTTGCTCTGGGTGCAGAAGTGACTTTCCTTTCTCCCAGAGATGCGACCTAAACCGCATCTCCATCCTGTCCACGTGCCCCGCCTCTGCTCTCCCTGCTTGCCCTTACTGCCCCCAGACCCTCCCCGCAGCTCCCACTCCTCTCCCTTCCGCCCACCGCCCTCCCCGCACCTCCACTGAAGCAATTAGTGTTTGCACAGTAGCAATTATGCTCCCTGTCGCATCACCTTAGTAAATGATAAGAGACATGAGGGCAGAACCCTTTTCTTACTGTCTTTGTATTCCCAGCACCTAATATAATGTGTGGCACCTAAAATGTTCAATGACTATTTCCTTAACGAACAGATGAGTGTTCTTAGTGAAATGGGTCATGTCGAAGACCAGAAAAAGGACCTGAATTCTTGTTGGTAAAAGTAAGAGTAAACACATTCAGAGTTATTCTGATTTAACAAACATGCAGTGTTTGACATAAATACTTAAACTGTAAGAATTAAAAGTGCATGAGACATTGTTTCATGATTTGTCATCCTCAGAAAGTAACTACAATGATCACGCTCCCCAATAAAAAGGAGGTGTCAAGATTTTAATTATAAATCATCACGTAACAGCCAAAGGTATATAAACTGCTTTTAAAGACCAGGCTTCTACAATATTAAAAATAAAAAATATATACATGTACATATACATACACACACAGAGAGAAATGTTTTCTTACTTGTCTTTAACAATAAATTATAAATCTCTTGTGAACTGTAAACTTTCCATTTAGAAACAACTGGGCGGGCCCTTCTGGCATTATATTCTTGGTTTTGCTCTTCAGTTGATGACGTTTGCCTATAGAACAATATCTCTGTTTCTTAGGAGATCATCTGGCTTTTAAAAGGAGAGATATTTACCTTTTCCAGAAATAATTTCCCCTAATTGTGACACAAGTGATTTTGTTATGCTGCATATGGGACAGCGTCACCCATGGCCAATGAAGGCAGGGGAAACTGAACTCCAGAGGAACGAAAAATCTGTTTCTCACAACATTCACGAAACATTCTTGGTCCAGAGTAAGTTCCCTGAGAGTAGTTTCCTCTGTGCCTTGTTCTCTGCAACCACACCACCCAGAAAAATACCCAGTACGTAGCAGACACACCATATATGTCTGCCGAATAAACATGCAAAGAAACATGATCTGTTTCTTTGTTTCTAAGGCAAATCCAAATGATTTGTAAAACTGTAAACACTTTTGAAGTCATTCAATTATTCTGTTTAATAAATGAATCAAAAAGGGCATAATAAAAAAATAAATAAAATGTATATGGCCGACAAGTAAAAATGGACTTACTCTGCTGTAGTTAACACCTTTGTGCTCACAAAGTTTATAAAATTTAATAGGCATATACACCCTTGCCCTATAATATCATGTTATACAAGCAATAGGACCTGGCAATGTGGCTCAGTTGGTTGGGCAATGTCCCACCAAGCAAAAGGTCCCCGGTTCAGGGCACATGCCTGGCTTGCAGGCCAGGCCAGGCCCCCGGTTGGGGTGCAAATGAGAGACTACTGATCAATGTTTCTTTCCTTCTCCTTCTCCCTCCCTTCCCCTTTCTCTAAAAATGTACAAACAAAATCTTTTTTAAAAAGTGGGAGCAAAATAAGATCTGATTCATGTTGAAATTCAGGTAAAAACAGCTGATCCTGCAGTTTCTGAATGCTTCGGTGGCTTCCTCTGCAGAGTGTCACACACCGTTCCCCGCCCCACCCCGGCCTGAGCCGCGCCCACCTACCTCCGGGGCCAGGTACTCTGGTGTCCCGCAGAACGTCTTCATCGTGGCTGCATCTGTGATCCCTTCTTTGCAAAGCCCAAAATCTGTAATTTTTATGTGGCCATCTTTATCCAGCATCAAATTCTCCAGCTGCACAGGAAGAAAAGCAACACCATTTGCCCCGTGTTCTTGAAACCGAGGAAAATGCTGTTTTGACACTGCTACTGAGTGCTGAGTAAGACGCCTGGGAAGAGGACGTAGTTGCGAATGGAGCCTTCAGTACTTACTAACCCTGTAGCTTCTTAATGTATGTGTAAAAAGAAACACGTTTTATTAAATACTTTGATAATAAAAAGTCAATAAAGTATTGACTTTTTTAATCCAATGGGAGTAAGAGCCATTATCGTGTAAGTTCTAAGAACTAAAGCCTAATGAACTTCTCTGAACAAAAACCAATCCTCTTTGTATTTAAATGAATTGTGATCTAAACAATCTCAAAGAGGTGAGCATCTTCTGGGGAGACACAGATGGTTTTCAACAGTTTCTCTTGGGGATCTGCTGCTATTATAAAATATTCACTTACAGAACATTTTTTTGCTGATTGTTGTAATCAAATCTAAACTTATTTTGCAAGGTAAGGTGGGATACTCTTTTGCAGTTCTTTGTAATAAAGAAATACATTTTACACACAAAAAGAACTATCAAACATTCAACAGTTAATGAAAATATAGAGCACAAATATTATGTAGTTGGAATCTCTTTGAAGCCATTAATGACAGAACACCAAAGAGAGTCTTAAAGATCTAACCAAATAGCAAGATCACCTGCCTCAATAAGATCTTTTTAAAAAAAATTAAAATACAAGTTCTTTTATTATTTAAATTCAGAAATCTTGCATCTTCCATATGCTTCTCTACTAACTGAAACCTGAAAATCAAGCCTAATTTGCACAGATGGCAACAAGTTCCTGAACACGAAAGCCAAACAGAAACATCCAGAAAGTGTCTCTGCTTTTCTTTCTCCTCATGATCGCCTTCTCTCTGCCGTGGTCTTTCTCTTCTTCATGCTTCTGGTTTTCTCCCATTTTCCTTCTTTCTTCCTCCTTCTGCTAAATTGCCACAATGAGGAACAGAAGTACAGTATATGCTGGAGGGTCTGTTGTTTTGTTAAATAAAGAATACAATTTAATTTTGGGGATGGAAGGGGTTTTCCTAACAGCAGTGGTTTAACATTTCTGCAAAGGAAGGAATCCCAAGGGACCGTGTGGTTAGAAGTGGGAGCTGGGGAGGCATCCTGAGAGGCGGCAGGTGAGGAAGGCAGGCTGTTTTCATTCAGGCTGTGAGTCTGCTGGGGGTGACCGGCAGGGACCTGATGGACATGGGGAGGGCTGCGGTAGATGATGCTCTGAACCCACCCCTCTGCATCGCCACGGAGTCTAGAACGATCTCAGTCTATCTGAATAAACACAAGCTCATTAGTGAGGAGACGACAGAGATGAATCTGAGACGGATCAGTCGAAGCAGACACCTAAGTCAGTTTTTGGTGATTTTTTTTTAAATACAGCTGATATAAATCTATGTAAAACATTCATTCTCTGATCTTCGGCAACTTTCTTCAATTTTAGATTCACTCTCTTGGAGTTCTGAATGCATCCTCCCATCTAGATTCCTTTTCAACTCTGGAATGATATCATGAAAAGAACACCCGACCTGGAGCGAGGATTCGCGGGCTCCAATACTCCTGCTAGGTCCTCGACTTAGTCCATTGCTTTAAGTCACTCACTAGGCTCCCAAAAGCCAGTGACCTCCCCTGTAAACTAAGGCTCAGCTCCAACTTTCTACGACACCATGCAAGGGTCTCACTCTAGTATGTATAATCCTGTGTAATATGGACAAAAATCACATTGTATAAATTTTTAATGTTTGGCTGTTTACATTGTGTGTGTCTTCTTGATATTTATTCCTATGGTTCTGTCCCATGCTTTTATATATTTACTTAAGACTTTTAAGGTAAGGCTATATTTAAAAAAATAAACTTAGCAGAGATCACTTAATTCTTAGCAAAAGTTAGTGGTTCATATGTATGGTAACCGTATGACTCACGTTCATATATAAAGCAGGTTCTTTATGTTGCAGTTTAATACATTTAATATTTCCACCATCAGAAAGGATGGGGCCATGAAAATCATATTAGCGAACTTCAATACACCAATGTGTTCATGCTCATACTGTTAATGGTAAATATTGACCAAGACTATCTCGACTATGCCATTCTTTATACAATGCTAGCATTCTTCTCTTTGTTTCTTTAGGCTAATAAGTCTACCCTCCAGCTTCAAACGTTTTGGATATGTTACCGACTACTTCAAAAATAATTCTCATTTCCTTAAATCCAGGACATCCCCCCTCCCCTTTACAAAGAGAACTCATAAAATACAAAGTGGGAGTGAAGGGAGGTGATTCAGGCAGAGAAGAGGTAACCATTTTTAGTAAATTTGGAAATGCCTTATAGCTAATTTCTTTCTTAAAAAGCCTAAATTTAAGATGTTTAAACATTATAGGATTATTCGGCCATGGAGACACCAGATACAGGGATTCCTAATTCTGTCACATCCCTGGTGATAAAAAGCTTCAGGCTAAATACAATTATACTGTGGATGGGTACTTAGCCCTGGTCCACCAAGGCACTTGGTTGGCCATCCCTGATCTAGTCAACGTCACATGGTTCATTTTTCCTAAATACAGTATTTTATAGCTTCCTTTAAACTTTGGTTAATGATAATATTATGCAAACCTACATACTGTATTTCACTGTCATTATGTATAATAATACTTTGAGAGGTAGTTATTCCTTAGGGTCATTCATCACATAAAGGAAAGTGATAGGAACATCTTGAAACAACCTCCACAACTGCTTAAATAGTTTGATAACGGAAGGATCATGGGTGTTTAGACAAGAGTGAGAAGAGAGGGAAGGGATCCTTGAGATTTCTTTATGCTGTAATACGGACACAAACAGAATTTCAGAAAAGATTCACGTAACTCCTAGTTCTACAAATCAAATTATATCTTAAATCAACTAGTCCTTGATAAATAAATACAGCAATTCTGTGTCCAATTTTAATAGGTCAGCATTACTACATGGTTTACTTATTGAGAAAGTAAGAGTTTCACAACTAGAATCTGTTCCACACGTGTCAGGGCACAAATTTCCTTACACGGCCAATCTGAATCAAAACGACATCATGAAATCACTACACCTCCGATGGGCTAGTCCAGGAGTCAGCAAACTGTGACCCACGGGTATGAAATCTAGCCTCCTGCCAAGAGATTACATAGGCAACAAAACCTAAAATATATCCTATCTGACCTGTGCCGATCCCAGAGCTATTCTGAAGGTCTCATCCGGAAGGAAGTTTGAGAAGGGGACTCACTCTTACCAATAAAACAAATACAGTGCTTTTTACAACACAAGTTAAACAAATAAAAGGCTATATTAAAATACTGCAGGTATTTTACACCAAAAAATGAATACCAAAATCAAACCAAATCTTTTCCTTCAATAAAGTCTCACGTAAGTTTCTTCACAATCCATCAGAGGATAGACTGTAATGATGAAACTTATTTTAAAGCATCACCTGAAAAGTGACTTGACGTTTAATCACATGTGTAACACTACCCAAAACTTTCACAGAAAACTGAAACTGTTCTTAGTAGGTCATAGTTCATCAATTCTTCCCCACCCAAAACTTGGACACAAAGGAGCTAACACACACATCAGGGAAGAGACTTTCTTCTCAAAGGCAGTAAACTACATTAGTAAACAGAATGCTTTTCCCCCAATTAAATCTGCTTTTCTCCAAACTGTGTAACTTTGTAATTACTCTGTTTGTCCCTCTAGTCTCTGCAAAAACAAAATTGTGATTACTTTTTTTTTTACCTTGAGATCACGGTACACAATCTTCCCAGAATGCAGGTAGTCCAAGGCAGAGACGATCTCCGCGCCGTAGAAGCGCGTGCGGTCCTCGGAGAACACCCGCTCTCTCGACAAATGGAAAAACAGCTGCAGGGTAAACAGCAGGGACAGGATTGTAATAATTACTGATTTAGTGGGGAAATTAACACAAACATAAAACACCTCTCATCACCATATTGTGATGATAGATAGTGTACTCTCAGTGGACGCTCAGCACTCTTAGACGGCAGCTGGCTTATCTTTTCCAGGTTTCCGAGGGGAGACGGCGAGCTGTTAAATCAGCGTTTTAATCAATATACCAATCTTGTTTAAGGCGTTCTGCTTGCTACCCATTTAACCTGCAGTTACTGGAGGAAAAAGTAGGCACCATCTGATTGCATTTCCCCCCTCACTAGACTGCTGTTTTCACCCTTTCAAGGATTAGGTATTGAGACATTATTCAAATAAGTGAACACAAGCATAGATGTAATATTTCTATTTAATTATCTGATTTACATTTGATTTCAGAGACAGGACTGCCGATTGACTGAAGCTGATTTATGTGAACTTGTTCTATTCTCCATCTGTTGATTCATCATATCTCCAGAAATGTTTTCAAAGTTTGAATCGGTGTTTTCTATGGTGAGAAGCTGTAAGGCTTTCAGTTGTGCTTTCAGTCATGTCTAAAATGGGCTGAGAAACTCCCGTTTTCCCCTTCTAATTCTCAATGTCTATTCTTTCTATTTTCAGAATAAACTGCAACACTAATCTTTTCTCAGAGAGTCACTTAAACTGTAAGCCCAGCCATTTCCTAGTTAATCTCCACTCAACAGTTGACAAGTATTTATCAGGGGCTCACTGTGGCCAGGCACCCAGCTCTCCATCTTAGTCAGCTCTTTATGTAAGAAACTGCCTACTTCACCTCTCAGTTCGACAGCGTGTATAAGGAGCAGGCTTCAGGCCCGACGGACCTCTGCTGGACTATTTCAGGGCATTAAGGAACCCCCAAGAACAAGGACAGGTTGTTGCCAATGCGGAGTGGCCTGCCAGGCATCACAGGAGATGCTCAACACATATCTGCCACTAGAGAAATGAACCAACCCCTCGAGGTGCTCCTGACTGCAGGACCAGGAATCAGCTCTGCCTTCAGTGACTCTTGGAGCTTCTGCAAATTTATAGCCATGATGGTTAACGAGATTTGTTGCCTACAGACCAAGTCATCCTTAGGTAACACACAAGAGGTTTCCTGCAGATCCCTTCCTTCCCTGTTCCCCCCCCCGCCCCCACTGAAGAGGCTGTCATGGCTCTGACATAAACCGCGTGCAGAGCCGACGGCCACAGTAGAGACAGGTGGTATCGTGCGCCTATTGCCAAAAAGACTCGCTCAACATTAGTTAGAGCAAGACTAACATCAGGCAGAGAGTTTTTAAATTTTAATGCTGCCTATTGTACTGCCATATTTTATCAAAGCTAAGATGCTGCTGACTGGGATTCCATCATTGTTTTATGTTAACACGAAGTAAGGAAAAAAGTCAATTAAACCTACGACGCACCATCAAATAGAAGAGGCATTCTAACTGCGGAAAGGTTAAGTGTGTCTGACAAAGGGTCAAATACACAACGCCAAAAGCCAAACCAATGTATACAATCACTCAGGGGCATTTTTCAAAATTCATTCATTTTATACAGGCATAGATATAGCCATTCAAATAAGCACAGGGAGAGAGAAGTGTGGCACATCAGTAAAACCCTCTGAATGATTTCTGGGTCAAAATCCTCTCTGCCGTGCTTTCTACAAAATATCACTAACTCGGATGAAGGAGCCCTTGTCACCTCTATGTGGATTTCTGGCAGTGTTCTAACAGAATGAAAATAGTGGTTAAGTTTATAAATTGTCTTAAAATAATGTCGAGCCTACTACCCAGTCATCTACTGTACAAAAGATATGGATGCTCCCTAAATCCATATAATACATGCAGGAGTCTGGATCTTTATTTAGACCATATATCTTCGATTTGTCTCCCAGCCAATGTCTATAAAAATATATGCTAAAAAATTACACTGAAGGAGAGTTCTATTTCTTTCTCAATCTGCCATCCTCTGATGTCTCCCCTTGCTATATTACGGGACTTATTTTTGTTACAATAACCAAGAACCTCTTAATTGCCAAACCCAGTTATTGACGGTCTCAACCCTTCTTCCTGTCTGGGGCTGAGTGCCTCACCCATGGCCTGTCCTTCCTGAAACCAGTCTCTGGCTTTGGCAACAGGACTCGCCCCTGACCTTCTACCTGACCCTCTGGGTATTCTTTGGCTTTGAACCAACTTTCCATTTCGTTAGCATTGATTATGTTAACATCACCGTGTGGGGCCCAGGGGAGAGAAAAAGAAGACATACATAATGATTAGAACCACCCCTGACCCCCAACACACTCCACGCAAAGAAGGAGATACATGCACAGGTACAAACAAGAGGGCCGTGTGATAAGTTTTCCAATTCTGACATTAAAAATGCGTTGGAGGCAAAGAATGATTAATCTTTACTGAGGTGATCTCAGGAAACTTCACAATTAAAAGTGTTTTGTTTTTTTTTTAAGGATGGAATTTTTCACAAATGGAGGCCATAAAGGGAAGCCCACAAAAGATTGCTATTCACGTTTTATCCATCTTTATCTTTTTAGCAGCCTAGTATAGTACCTGCACATAATAGGTAACTAGTAGTAAGTGCTTGTGAAAGAATTAATTCTAAAGAGAAAAAAACAGCATGGCAAAGAAAACATTAAAGGAACACGCAGCTGAAGAATGACACACATTCAGGCCAATGATAGGACTTAAGTAAAAAGAGATGAGGCCGCATTGTTTAGGGTCCTGGCTGCCAAGACATTGGCTTGAGATTTGTTCTGAGATAAGGGGAATCCAAGAGTTTGGGGTTAAAACAATTAGCATAATTGAAAAAAAAAAAAAAAACAACTGTGGCAGCAGTTGGAGAATCAATTAGAAAGATCTCAGACTAGGTCCGGTAAACAGCGCATAAAGAGCAACAAAAACCTTGCTGAGCACCTATCAGCCACCACAAGAGAGAACGGTAGCAGCCTGCAAGGACGTCACTACTGGGTTAGGACAACTGGATACACAAACAACTCTACTGAAAGTATGGCAGAGTGCATTTGAGTAAGGGAATGACAGAACGAGAAGTCACACACGAGCTGAGTAAGAGCGTCTGAAGGACTTCAGGCAGAGTGGTGGCGACAGGCACTTCAAGAGCAGCGATTCCGGAGGGGCCTTGCTTGTACCACTGGGGTGTCCGGGGAGAGAAGAACAAAGTTGGGTTTCCCTGTGGGTGGCTGAGCGGACATCGCAGTAGCGGTATCGAGGGAGAGAGAAACTGGGGACAGGGACAGAGGAGCAACTGATTTTATTTTGACCTGTTACCATATCAATAAGCATTTGATACCACAGCTTTGAAATTAGGGGCCCCAAGGGTACAGAAGTAGACATGAGAGACATTTATACACAGATGTTGTGAAAACCAAGGAAGAGCAGTGTAGCCCAGGAAAACTAAAAAGAGAATTAAGCTCAGAATCTTAGGGTATCACTACACACGTGGACAAAGCAAAAATAGGAAGCAGACCAGGCTACTGTGACAAAGACCTGAGAGAAGTACAAAAGGAAAGAAGAATGTATCTGAGGAACGAAGGAAACGTAAATTTCACGAAGGATGTGACGTTGACCGGGCCTAGAATTAGGCTTTGTGTCACTTTTCAGGGAAGAGAATGTAAAGGCAGAAATGGGACGTGACACTTTCAGGAAAAATGAATGAGATGAGCCGAGATATTACTGAAACAGAAGATTTCTGCTGCAACATACTAAACAATGCTTTCAGGAAAACTTCTGCCTGAAGAACATGGGAGATACTATAAAAGCTACAATTCGTATTAAAACAGCAATGAAATCAGACAACCAGAAACAGGTTGTTTTATAAGAATTTAATATATAACAACATGGATGATGATGGTGTGTGACAAAGCATATGAGGAAAAAATGACTATTTAATAAATGGTGCCATGATAGTTGGTCAAATCTGGAGAAAAGTAAAATTCAATTTTCATCTCACCTCATAACAAAATAAATTTCAGATGTAATTAATAGTTAAATATAAAATATGACACCATTTTTTTAAAACCTGAAAATGTGAATCAATGGTTATCTGGTTGCAGGATGAAGAAGGATTTCCTAAGCAGGAAAGAAATGAAGCAACCTGGCTGGTATGGCTCAATGGACTGAGCACTGGCCTGTGAACCAAAGGGTTGCTGGTTCGATTCCCAGTCAGGGCGCATGCTTGGGTTGCAGGCAAGGTCCCCAGTAGGAGGTGTGTGAGAGGCAACCACTCATTGATGTTTTTCTCCCTTTTTTTCCTCCCTCCCTTCCCCTCTCTAAAAATAAATAAATAAAGTCTTAAAAAAAAAAAGAAATGTAACAAACCCTAAGAGGGAACACTGGTAGAATTAACCACATAGAATAGCAACAATATAAATGAAACTGAATATTTATAGCAAGTCTGACAACCCAAATGTCCACCACCAGCAGACAGATGAACAAATGTTGGTAGAGTCACGCATATGGATCATAACTCAACAATAAAAGGAGCAAACTACTGAGGAATGCAACAAAAGGCATAATCGCCAAAACACTAGGCTGAGAAAAACAAGCAGACACAAAGGAGTCCATATTGTACGCTCCATTTCTGAGAAATTTTAGAGACAGTAAATCAAATCTTTAATGTCACGGGTAGGTGTTTGTTGAAAGTCACATAAACAGTAAACTTGTATTGCATGTCGATTACAGCTAAGTAATGGAAATAATCTAGATGTTCAAAAATTTGGTAAGGATTTAATAAGTTATAGTACATCTACATAATTAACTAGTAGACAGCTAGTATATATTTTATAATATTGAATAAACTGGCAAATATATATACAGTATAAAAACAGGAAAACTATATTAACATGGTAATAGCAATTATTGCTAGATGGTGAGACTTCGAATGGTTTTTATCTTGAGTTATACCATGAAAATTACTTCTTATTATTTGTTTACTCTCTATTCCCCAGAACACTGTGCTTTCCTTAAAGGCGGAGACTCCCTGTCTGGTTCACGTCATCGAGAACGTACTAAGTACACAGCACAGTAACCAGCTTAGAGCAAATGGTCAATAAGCATTGTTTTCAATTGAACTGAAATAACTCTGTGGCTTCTTGATGTTCTCCACAATGAGTATGTACTGCTGATACTTTTATAATGTAAAGGTTTCTAATAAATTTACTGCGGATACTTGTACTGACTTAGGCTTATGACAAATTTAGTACCCTAATTTTATTTTTGACAGAGGCACAGGGAAAAAGAAAAATTACCCAAGTACTCCATAGCTTTGCTTTCTCAGCACTAAGCTTAGTATGTGGCTCACATTACATACTTAATAAATATGTATTACAAAGAGTAAAGTTAAATTCAAAACTACTCTCCAAAGAATTATTTATAAGGAAAATAAGGTTTTGAAGGTATTTTTATTAGAAACTTTAAAAAATCATACACTATAATGAATAAACTTGTTTTTATTTAAAAATAGTAAGTTATTTGCTGCTTAAGCAAGAAACATATCTTGAAAAATTTAAGTTCCTTTAGGCAAAGACTAAGTTTTTTTTGTTGAGTTTAGCCATGCTGTAGAAATTCGGCAATATAAACAGATTATTTTAACCTACTGAATATACAAATCTGTATTTCATCACAAGCCCAGAATGCTTATTTTGACAACTGCTATATTTTGCAAAAATAGTTATATTCTTAATGCAACAAACTTCCCCCAAAATAAGATCTGGAGTTTAAAAATGTCCTGAGAATTATCACTGCAACTTAGATTTTAAACTGAATTATCTCTCTTCTCTTACAAATAATACCTACACAGATAGTTTCTCCCTTTGTAATAGGAAAAGATTGGTTAGCAAGAGAGTAACAAAATCTGCTCAATGGGAATCCCATTAATTTCAATGATCACATTCATTATCATAATATTAATTGAAATTGGAACCGAGTATCCTAAAGACAACCAATTAATTAAGCAATAAGACGTGGCAATCTGTGAAATAATGCTGCTTAAGACATCCCTGGGGTTTGTGCAAAGACCCAAGACGAAAAGAATGACTCTAGCTCACCTCCGGGGAAACTAATCAGCAATGCTGCCTTGGTCAGCCCTGGTCGCTGTAGCAGAATACCAGAGTGAGTGGCTGATAAACCACAGAAATTTGCTTCTCCTCTCATCTGGAGGCTAGGAAGTCCAAGACCAATGCACTGGCAGAGTGGGAGACTGCTGAGAACCTGCTTCTGGGTTCACAGCTGACTGTCTTTTGGCTGGGCCTTGACATGGTGCGGGGGGCAATGAGGGGACTCTCTGAGGCCCCTGTTACAAGGGCACTAATCCCATTCACAAGGTCACCACCCTCCTGACCTAATCACCCCCCAAAGGCCCCACTTCAAAGTGGCATAACATTGGGGATTAGGTGTCAACACAGGAATTTTGGGGGGAAACCAATATTCAGTTTCCAGCAAATACACAATTGGAATAATATTACAATATAAAATGAACATTCAAATACTTACTTTTATACAGTCAAACATATTCTGACATTTAGCGGGTAAGTCATATTATCATGTTCAGATACTGTCTATTCTTTTCACAAGCTGAGCCTACAGTCTGTATGCATTGCACACAGAAAAATTAATGTGAAGTAATGTAAATTTACACTTAGCTTTTGAAGTTTCAGAAAAAAAGTCATATAGACATGAGATATAAATGTAAAAGTGCCATATTTTAGTAACATAATTCAATATTAAATTTCTTAACACAAGTTAAATGCTTAGGATGCTACAGGACAATTGAACCCTGAAACAACTGTTTGGTAGTTAACGGTGTTAGCCACAAATTATCGGCTAAACACATTAAGCCCTGTTCCTCTACCTCTTGCCCTCTTCTTGCAGATCTCAGAATGTAAAAACAATTCTGGGTCGCCAGCCTAGTTCCTGATATCGGAAAGAGGAGCCCGAAGGTGACAATTTTTAAAGAAGTAATGCAAGAGGAAGGTGGGATTAAAAGTCACCTAATGACTATATTTAATAATGGGATAAGTATAAAAACAGCTTCTATTTTAAATATTTTATTTATTTATTTTTAGAGAGAGGGGAAGGGGGGAGAAAGGGAGGGAGAGAAACATCAATGTGCAAGAGATACATTGACCTTTCACACACACCCCAACTGGGGGCTGAACTCACAACCCAAGCAGGTGTCCTGACTGGGAATCGAACCAGCAACCCTTTACCTCACAGGCCAGTATGCAATCCACTGAGCCACACCAGCCAGGGCTAGTTTCTATTTTAAAAATAATTTTAACTCCAAATGTACTTCTATAATTAAAATAATTTCTATTTAAATATTTTATTAAAACTCTATTAACAAGATTAAAGTAGAGATTGCTCAGTTCTACTACATTAAATATTAATAAATTCTTCATTTAGAGAATAAAATATACTTTTAAAATTGCAAAAACTATAAAGGCAACTGCTTTTAAATATTTAAGTCTATTAGCACATATGTGAAATATCTGGGTTATTTATGAAATATATTTACTACCAATACAGTGAAAACAATAAAAAGTATCATTTTGAGTATTAAGAACTTACCATTCTAATGCTAATCATAAAAGCTACATAATGCTGTCCCCACATTACAGGTGATTAAATATAATAAATATAACATTACTGTAGGCACTACTTTTGAGAGCTTCTACTTAATTGGCACTAAGCTAAGTTGTATGCATTATTATCATTTAATCCTCAAAACGACTGTACAAAATAGGCCCAAGTATCATCTCCATCACACAGACGAACAACACTAAGGCTCAGAGATGTGACAAAGCTGCCTAGCATCACAGAGCTGTCAAATGGTGCAGTGGAAGTTCAAACGTAGGTTGTCTGTCTCTAAAGCATGTATCTATTATACTAAGTACAGTTTTTATTCATTTGAGGCAACAGATGACTAAATTATTCCATTAACAAGAAATTTCACTTTGCAGCCTTCTTTATAATTGCATTGTATGAACTACATAAGAGAAGACCTTCGTATCAGCACAGCTGCTTTCTCTGGGCCTACAACTGGATAGGAATTCGAGAACTCTTTGTTAACACAGCCACCATAAAAAACAAGACAAGCGGCAGAGCTAATCCAAAGGTGAGTATGAAATGGAAAAACAGCAAAAATAGTCATTGTAAAGAAGGCAGAAAGAGGGCAGAAAGAGATTCTCCGAAAAGGAACAAAGAATAGATGAGGTGAATAACAGAAATCACAATATTTAACCCAAACGATCTGCATAGTCGCATTAAACACTCCAGATTTAAAGGGCAGAAATTATCAGATTGCGTTTATGAAGAAGTGTGAACTAACTATAGGTGGCCTATAAGTAAATGAAAGAAAAATAGATATATCCCCAACTGTGGTTGGAGATTTCAACAGTACTCTCTCAATAGTTGATTTTTTTTTTAAAGTAGACACAAAATCAGTAAGAGTATAGGACACCTGAACAGCATTATATTGTCAAACAGCCTGGCCAACTGAGCTGGTACGCAGAGACACTCCACCCAACCCACCAGAATATGTGCTCTTTCTAAGAACACACAGCACCTGCACCGAAAACCGCATCTCAGCAAATTTAAAGGAATACAAACTGTATAGTATGTTCTCTGAACAGGTAAATTAAAAACAATGGGTTAAAAGATACACGGAAACCCTCAAGTACTTAAAATGAAAACAGTAGGCCTTTAAATAGTCCACTAGCCAAAGAAAACAGGACAAGGGAAATTAATAAATTTGGGGAAAGAATGACAGATATAATAGACATTAAATAACATGTAAAACATATAATGTTAAAAATACGCTACAAATATTTACATATAAAATATAACAAAATTGGTGGCTACAGGGATACTTATAATATTACTTATATTAGAAAAACATAGGTTTCAATAAATGCTTTAAATGTCCACATTAAGAAAAAGAAAGGAAATCCAAAGTGACCAGAATAAAGGAAATGATAAAGACCAAAAATCAATGAAATAGATAACCCAAAACTGATTTAAAAAAATCAATGAAATCTAAAGCTAAAAACACCAAAAATAATAACTTTTAGAAAGACAAACAAACAAAAATAGAGAAGACACGCAAAGAGAGTAAATGGGAGAAGTCAGCTGCTGATCCTACAGCCACTAATGCAATAATAAGTGAACATCAATAATGATGTAAGGCCAACAAACTATAAAATGTAGATGAAATGGGCAAATTCCTGGAAAAACACAAATTAATAAAATATCACACTGAAATATAAGAGCTAGAAATATTAACACTTTTGAAGAAAACAAAATGTTAACAAACTTGGATTAGTAAAAGATGTTTTAAATTAAACACAAAATGCGTGAACCACAAAAGAAAAATACTGATAGATTATATTTCATCTAATTCATATTTTGTGTCCTTCAAACACTAGTAGGAACGCATGTCAGTGGGTGGGACCGACTTTAAAGGGGCATGGAAGATGGTCAGGGAAGAAATGTCCCGTATTATGACGGCAATGACGGTAGACTACTTCTCACCTTCGTCAAAACTCACTAAGTGGCCGACTCAACGGTGAATTTTACTGAATGTAAACTATACACAAAGAAGATGATTTTTACAAAACTTAAATTTATATTTAAATAATTTTTTTTAATTTATACAAAAATATATACAGGAAAAAAATTCCATGGCAAAAAATGAAAAGTCAGACCATGCATTGGGAGAAAATAATTGTAAACCATGCATATAATAAAGCACTTGTATCTGGAATATATAAAGAAGTTTGATTACTGAATATTTAAGAAGACAGCCCAATTAAAAAGTGGACGAAAGGAAGTATTTTAACGGATACTTCAATAAAGAAGACATGCAAATGAAAAATCAGCACAGAAAAAGATGTTCAATATCATTATTCATTCAGGAAAATCAAGCTAGAACTAGAATATACCACTACATACCCACCTGAATGGGTAAAATTTTAAAAAGTTAACCATTCCAAGTGTGATTATGATACTAAATAACATTCAGGAAATGCAAAATAGGACAGCTAAGTTGATAGTTTCTTTTGATGTTGAACATACCAAATGACACAGAAATTGCATTTCAAGGTATTTACCTAAGATATCTGATAATGTATGTTTGAACAAAGACTTATACGGGAATATTCCCAAGTGCTTTTTCTTTAATAACCCCAAACTTCAAAGAACCCAAACATCTTTCTACTAGTAGTTGTATGCACACTTTAAGATATATCCATAGAATGAACTAAAGACACAAAAAGAAACAAACTACTGATATATACAACACTGATGAGCTTTAAAAGTATTACGCTAAATGAAAGGTGAAGAACACGAATGACTGCAAACTCTTCTGGGATTATAGTTTCTAATATTTAAATGCTGTTCAGCTCCATTGTTCTGCCTTTTCTCGTACGGTCTCCAATTATACTATATTGTATCTTCCTTTTTCACTCTCTTGAAATGCTCACTCTGGGGTCACCTGACCACCCTGAGATTTCCATGCTGTGCTATACCCACATGGAAAGTATTAATGGAAACACAAATGCCTCGTTAGTTCCTGCACTTCCGGTCGCCTTAATCTGAGATCCTAGGTATAAAAATTAGCATCTTGGACATTAAGGCTACTTGCATCTTTGTATTATTACTTTACATGCATCGATATACTGGTTCAATGATTTATTTTAGGCAACTAGCCTTGAAATATTGTGAAAATATACACTAAAAATGTTCCCAAGTTTATTTTGCCTTTGGGAATTTTTTTAAAAAGCTTTGGTTAAAAGTAATAGAGTTCTGATATAACCTATAGAGTATAATAAATAAAATAGTTAGCAAAGAAATTAGCTTGTCAGATTCTTGACAATAAAGATATTTATATATCTATAAATTTAGTAAAATATAAAAAACCATCACTATGAATATAAAGTGATACTTTTAATTCAAAAATCACCCAAATCACACCTCCATAAATTAGTAACTAGAACTAGAATGCCGACTGCCAGCACTTCTGCCTCATGTAAATTCAAAATGAGATGATTTTGGTTTGCTGAAGACAAAATGCCAGCCAAATAATGAAAATCTGAAATAAGTATGAGAAGATCTCAAGATTGGCATGGAACTGAAAGTCATATGCAAAAAAAAATTAAATGAATTTTCACCAAATAAATTGATATATAATGTAAAATGAGCTAAATATGGACAAGAATAGTAAATAAGTGTTCATTTGTACCCACGTAAAGAATGTAGACGAATGTGGGTAATTTATGAGATGAACAACATTTCTACATAATGATTTTCCTTTACCCCTAACGAATATCTTAATTCCCAGGAGGTTCCAGCCTTGAGGGAGACTCACAGGGGTCCAATCCGCAGGCCCATAAGGAACACGGCTGTGAGTGGGGTTCTGGGGAACAGTCCGAAGCAAGGACATTGTAAGCCCAACTCGACGACGACAACACTTCAGCTTTCAGGTTACACTTTACCCCAGAGTATGTCCCCGCTGCTGTGAATTTGCTGACACTAAGTGACAAAAAGAGAGTGGCCTGGCCATGTTAACAGCACTGTGATTATGAGGGTGCTTTTATAATGATTTCCACAAATGCCGGTTCACCTCATTTGTAAACTGACTTTCCTAAGCCTGTTCTACTGGGCTCCCAACCACCCCTTGCACAGCCTGTACTACAGCCGAGGTGCAGACCCTGTACCAACCCAGGAGAAAGAAAGGGTCCAGGGTATTCAGCTTGGGCGTAGGCAGATGTCAAACCTAATGAAGGTTTTTCCGTGTTATCCTGCAGGATCTACCGTTATACTTAATACACTGTTTTTCTGGCTCCTGCCCAGGATCCTCCTTTGCTTTTCTGGGGACCTCATGTCTGATGTTGGTATCCCCTGGGGCAATTCTTGACCAATAATGTTCTAACTCTACACACTTTTCTCACACTGACATTTCTTCACTTCTGCCTCTCCAACAGCCCCCCGGGTACCTCAATATAGGATGATCACCCCAGAATCACTCCTCTTCCCCCATTTCCAGTCTCTTTGAATGTGTCCACACAGTTTCTTAAGTAGCAAACAGGAAACTGTGTGACATTACTTTCTCTGTTTGGCAATGAAATCCTGGAAATTCTAGCACCTAAACATCAGTAGAATTTGATTTCTTCTCACTAATATTGTCTCAGTTAATGACCTTATTAATTTTGTAACTGGACTACCGAAAACTTTCTAACTGCAGGAGCCTCCCAAGTAGTTTCCCTGCTTCCAATTTTGTCTTATGCAACTCAAGCTTCATACTGCTATTGAGTATTCTTTCTACAACATTTTCACACAGAACCCCTTCTGTGATGCTCCACTGCCTTACGGAGAGAAGACCAGTCGCAGTGAGCCCCTGACTCGGGCTCAGCCCCTCCTGGCTTTCCCCTGCAGGACCTCCTATTGCGCTGCTTTCCGGCTAGTGGGCGCAGAACTGGACGCCCCTGCACACCCACACATTCTGCATTGCCTCTGTGTAGTTACGTCCTCCTCCTCAACCTTACTGATCTAAGTCTTAGGTTCGCAACCACCTTAAGAAAGGTTTTCTTCCTTGGCATTCTCCCCCTTCCTCTTCTCTTTTCCCTCTGGATTGTTTGATTCAAGAGCCCATTCCTTGGGTCATTCAGTGTCATCCAGTCACAATGACACCCTAAAGCCTGTACCTACGCTCCTGTTTGTCTCCCCAATAAACCATGTAGTACATTACTTTCCGCTCTTTTCTACTCCCTGGCAGTTCCTATTCATCATCTCAAGGAAAGCAGCGTTTTATTTCCGAACCCCTGAGGTCCAGCCCACAGGAGCTCATGGTTAACAGGCAGATGAACTATAATGTAGTGGATTCTAACGTTCACACGTAAATTATCTACTATAACAGAAACCACCCTGGAAAACCCCCCGGGGAAGCACTGCACTGGGGACCAGCATACTGTCGCCACACGGCCACGCCCAGCGCCGTTTCTCCTCCGTAGTTAAGGCAGTTAATTTCTTTAGATGAACACGTGGAACAAAGATGTATTTAATGACAATATTTTATTAAAACAATGTAAAGCACCAGGGTTTATGTCCCATGCGACTCTAAGGATGGCAAACAGGAAGTGACATGGAGTAAAAGAATAGCAAATTTTTGTCTCTCATCTTGAGGTCACTCTCTGGACACACTCATCAAGAAGGATGGCAGAATCACCGTGCTACACCTGTCTGTCTGTCTGTCTATATAGCTACCCACCATCCACGTGTCCACCCACCCATCCATCTATCCAATCATCCATCCATCCATCCATCCACCCTATCTTTTGCTGAGCCTCTTTCTTTGAGTTTATATATAAGTTAAATGTGGTTACAATGGGACTCCATTGTACTAATAGGCCTGTAAGTGGCCACTGTTGATTTTTTACAACCAGTGTTTATTCAAAATCCACTTCCGTCAAGATTGTTTATTGCTCTACAGCACTGGCAAACACAGTGATAGTACCAAGCCTGCAGTACATTAGGCTGAAAGAAATCCATAGATTCACAACATGTGAAGAAAGTGTAAGAAAAGAAATGTCTCCACTGTTGTATTTATACTTCAAGATAAACATTTCAGCACACAGACTGGAAGGAGGCTACTGCTAATGAAAAGCCAACAGTCAGCAAGGATGAGCTGAACAAAAACTGGGCTGGTTATCATTACTTCAGCGCAGTCACTAAGGAAGCCAGTCTGAGGACGAGCACTGGATGCACCGAGATCGGCGGGTGCTGCATTTGGGTAAGTGCCGTCCATTCACCAGCGCTTACCCTTCCACAGGACAGCATCCTCCTGCCCACGTCCTCTAGAGGTTCTACAGATACTCCCCCTGGGTGCATCTACAGGTGTAGCTGCGGACTGTCTGTATGGGTTCGTAGCTCCCCTGACTTCTGTCCATTTCCATTTTATGTCAAAAACCTAAGTGCTTGGTTTAGAATTTTTTCTACAGCAGTTGAGTATTTTGCACTTCTAGGAAGCATCCCTAGGCAGAATAAATTACATGGTGAACCTAAAACAAACCCAAAATCACCATAGATTTCCTAAAGTTTCCTTCCCAGAAATGATAAATTAAGAATTGAAATCATCCCATTAAGTCCCACCAATTAAATAACTATTTGTATTTATAAAGTATACTTAAAATGTATAAGTACACTTGATAACCTAAAAGAATAAAAAGTTGGGACATATACATATGAGGATGATGTCTTAAACATCAAGATAACCCCACGCTGCCCAGGCATGGAAAATGTGTTCACCCAAATGAGTAAATGAATTTTGGCAATAAACTAATTCCTACAAGTCAGATAAGTTCATAGGACAAAATGTTCTATAGAGGATATTTCATTTATTTTGGAAAATAAGAGTTTTAAAGTCTCTGAGATACAATCCCTTATTTATTAAATTTAAATTTACTTCAGAAAACCCACAATGTAAAATATTTCCAATGAAGTATTCTAGTAAATTTTATTTTTCTCTCACATTGATTTTGATCAAAATAAGAACAAGGAAGAGTGAAATACACTACTAAAATCATTGAATTTCTCTCTAAAACTGCAAGACCCCTTAAATGTCTTTTATAGACAAGATTAACTATGTTGTAGAAAAAAATTCACTCACCATGTGCCTACAGACTATAGTTCAACTGAGTTTAAAATGAGTAATATAATTTTTTATAAGTTTCATGAAAACTTGAGGAAAAACTTTGAAGTATTATAAATCCTATATTTTTGATTTTCAAAATTAGTAACATAATTTCATGATTTTACTTTTGTTAAAAATTTTTACAGTTGGAAAATACAGAAAAGTGTAAAATATGATTACACTTACCAATATATAAAAGTAGTTAGTAAAAGATAAATGATTGTTGCATTTCATTAGGAATTAGTCAGCTCCCATCCACTCAGGATTAGAGACAGCTACACAAATTCCTCCCAAGAAGTAGGGAACTGTGATACTATAACTTACATGTTAAATAATATTTTAAAACCACTGACAATATTACCATGCAGATGCAAGGGCTGGATTTACGTGGCGACTCACCTCTCCACCATTAACATATTCCATCACAAAACACAAACGGTCTTTAGTCTGGAAGGAGTATTTCAAGGACTTGAAATGAAAAAGAAAAAATATTATATTATAATCCTACATCATTATCATGGTACCAAACAGAATACTTAGAGACAGTAAGAATGACTGAGGAAATTAATTGTTATTCTTCCTTACAAGTCTACTTACGCCTTAAGAGAGCTTAAGTGAGAGTTGATGAGAAACATAAAACAAATTATGTTTAGATCAGCATTGGGTATTGTTAGGGAAAAAGTAAAAATTTAAGTGAAAATTAACTTAGAAACTGTGATAAGCACTTCTCAATCTACTGGGTCATCTATTTCATCTTGTACCGGTCCCCAAAGTTCTTATCCATGTGACCTTAAAGTGAGGGCGACAAATTAGTGGAAGTCTGAGGAATATGGGCCTAGCTGTTATATTTGGGGATCTAGTATAGTGACAACGTAATTTTTTGCATATAGGTTACATGACATGACCCACTTTAACCGAGTCTGTTCATGGGCTCTCCTAGGTTGTAAAGACATCAGAACTTTAGAACTATCTTAATACACTGGATGGGAAACACGCTGCAAGGCAGCACATTAAGTCTAACTATCTGACAATACCTCTGAAAATTCCCACTTTAGAGATCCTAAATCTTCAAGAGGTGCCTCCTTTGGAAAGTCTAGCTGTTATTTTTATCTCAATATACTTCATTGAAATACAGAGAAATACAGAAAAACTTTGCAAATTATGCCTCAATTATAAGCATTCTAGGAAAAACAGGACTAAAAAAATCAGTTTGTTTCATAACAAACAAGTCTGTTTATACCTTGTCCAGTGAGTATCATGACTCAGCCTGTTTTTATTTTAATCTACTAGGGTAGTCCTGTATTTCTTATAGTACTTTATAACTAACATCTCAATTTTAACCAAAAAAATACTCAGGCAACATTGTGCCTTGCATATTTAAAGCCAATGTTGCCCAATCATTTACACATTTATTAGAAGCCGATAAACAAAAGAAATATAAAACACCACTAATCTTTTTAGTAGAACCTTTTTTTTAAGCCCACCATTTTCTCAGTGGTCTCTTTAAAATGCCACAGGTTGATTTATTTGCTGTATGAAATTTTTTATTAAAGGGAGAGAAATTCACAGGAGGAAGAAACCTCCAAATAGTAGGTACAGAATGGGAGGGATTACAAATGCATGCAATATTGTAAATTCAATCCATACATTTGGATAATTTTGAAGAAATCTGACTTATGGTCTTTCCACACAGAAAATGGCATACCTAAACTAATATTACTTAAAATGCTACTTTTCTTAGCTTAGTTCTGTAAAACTCCCATAAACTGAACATGTTACAGTTACAACATCTGCCCTCTCTTTACTTACCGTTAAAAAGGGGTGTCTAGTGTTCTTCAATACTCTGCTTTCTGTGAGAGTGTGAGCCACCTCATCCTATGAAAGAAAACGGCAAACCTTTAATATACGTTCTAAGTACTAATAACATAAACATTTCACCACCTAAGGCCTGAAGATGATAACCTAGAAACAGAAAAAGATTTTATACACAGTGACATGCTTCCTTTATCGCTAAGCTTCTGCTACACCAAATAAATAAATAAATAAATAAATAAATA